>BMAO01002350.1:0-75884 GCA_019973975.1 Trichonephila clavata
CTGTACAAAATATTTATAAACAAATTTTTAACTTTTCAATTCTGATGTGTTGCTATGTTATTCATTTTTAAATGACCTTCAGGATAAGAGATGTTTTAATTTTTACAAAAACTAGAACAATTACTCTTAGTTATGCGAAATTGCTTGAAAAAAACAGTGATTATATTCACATAAGGGACTGTAAATTTTGTAATAAAACAGTGATTGATAAATCTGAAGGTTAAAACACTTCTTCTGTTATACAGAACATACACAAAAATTTCACTTAATCATTTTCAAAACTTTTTTAGCAATCACTGTTCCCGTTTGAGCATTTTCAAAAAATTACATTTCGAGTAAAACGTTTTTTAAAGTATGACATCTTACTTACAATAATGACATCCGCTTTTACTAAAACACTTGTAGTTTTTGTTCTAGTGAACGGAAAATAATAAACTTGGTATTTTTATAAAGCTAATAAGATGGCCTATAAAATGAAATCATACAAAAATTTTCAGTTTTTGGCAAAATTCACAATTTTAGGATAGTCAGATACCTTAAAACGAACACGAATAATTTTCCACTGTTGGCTGTATATCGTGACATTTAGCGACGTTTCTTGATTTGGAGGAAGAGGTAGACGATTTTATACGTAACCACCATTTCTAGAAAATATAGTTTCTATATTCATTGCATTGTTCCTTCACATAACCCTTTTTCAATTGGCATTAAGTATTTAGATTTTCCTTCAGTATTTGTGAGTAATGGGCAGTTAAAACCACACCCTCTTCAAATTAAGTTACGCCCTAATTGAACTCGAGTGAATTTATCGATAACGAGAATATTAAAGCTTGCTTAAGGTATATAGTAGAATCCGAAGAATTAGCCCTGTTTGTAATATCATGAAAGCATTTTGATAAAAGCTTTTAATCGATCTAAGGATCTATTTACTCTTCACTAGAAGGGAATAAATAGGAAGATGAGTTTCGAAAGCATCACTTTTATAGATAAATTAACTTCTTTCTTTTAAATATTTCTTAAGGGTTTCTATATTTTTTAACATATGATTGTTTATATTATGTTAGAAATAAAGTGTACCGATAAAACCCGTATTTTTGAGGTCATCCCTCTGTTCAATTGATTGCTTTGTTTTCACGAAAAAGAAGGCATTAGATTCTAATTTTTACATCCATTGTTGGGGTTTATTTTCAGGAGGTACTGTATTCGCGGTCATGTAAAGTAGTTTTTTATTTATTCTTGTACATCAGTCTACATTTCTACAAAACATTTATTCTATTCATACTATTTATTAAGGTATCTACCGGTTAATTCAAAAATAATGTGACCAATTTCAGAGCATCATAAATTATTATTGAATTAAGTTATTAACATGAAATTTTCAATGTGCTTTCCTGTAGTGTAGTACACTTAACGTAGACATATGGATCAAGCTAAAAGAAATTTTTTGACCATTTTGAGGGGAGGGGGGATTTTTCCAACTTCTTCTTTGACTGCTTTTTGAAGCCCTTGAAGTGTTCTTAATTTACGCCTATGAGGATGGTGGTAGCCAATTCTCAGGAAGAAGACATTTTATTTCTTTATGTCATTTAATAGTTGATTTTGCAATATGACTTGATGTAGAATCTTGGTGAAAAACAACGTTCCTTTGACAGTAAAGACGTTTACTTTCTCAGATTATGTGCTTCAAAACTTTATTTTCTGACAGCATTCAGCACAGATTTTAGCTTTTGATTCTATAAGAAAAAAAAGGTTTGTTAAGCCTTGAAAGGACATTTTCATCCATACCATAACACCTGATGCCCAACTTGCCTTTTACAAAATATCTGCGTGTTTGAAATATATTACATCCCATGAAATGCATTGCATCTTCGTTTTGCCAATTGTGAATGACAGATGAAACAGTGCTTCATCCGAAGTTAACCATGTTTTGTGTCTATCATTCCGCAACGTTAAATACAGAGACCAAGAATGTTTTCTTTGTTTTTCTACGGTCTTTGCAGATATTTCATGCAGACTGGTTTATCAACTTTTTAATAGCCAATTTTCTTTGTCTGACAGCAAATTGTCGATTGCGATACCTGTAGCTTCTTTGCTAATGTTCTTTTAGACAGAGGACTTTTCACAGTGATAAATCTTGACAGCCTCTTTTTTTTAACAAGAAGACTTCCTTTCGTCCTTTTTTTCCCTGGAATTTTTGATTACCGGTTAAATTTTATTTCTATTTGAAGCGGCACTGAGTTTGATGTACGAGACACCCTTTATTTGAAGACCTCATCGTCTAATTATCTGTAGCTAACTGGAGGATACAAGACATGCCAGGAATCTTCCAGAACGTAAGGAATTCCATGTAGTGCTGCTGTCAGGCCTGCCAGACGATATCTGGTCGAAATTTCGAACACCTGCTGTAGTACAAACTTTCAATAAAACGTTATTCTGTCCCATTAACGTGTTGCTGTTCTTTCCCTCTGCTTCTTTGTACTATTGCTCGAAACTGCAACATTTGCGACCCTTCATTCCTATGTGATTCCGAATCGTCTCTATACCCCCTACACGCCCCCTACACGCTCTGCAATTTTGTCGGACTGGTAGCTAATCACCTTGTGTATATTAAGCTTATGGTTCAATATAAGCAACAGCTTTGTATAAAAAGAAAGTAGCATATGATTGATTATTTTTTAAGAAAAATTCTATGAAGATGGCTTTTCTACCTTACTTAAGAATGCATTTTTCAGTCAATTTGCATACCCCTAGGGATACCAACAAACCATTTTAAAAAAATAATACTATCCCTAGTTTAAAAAATAATACTATTCTAATTTTCAAGAGAGGACTTCTTATGAAATATTTCAAAAATTAATGTACTATCAACTAATCAGTGTAGAAAATTAAATAACATGAAATCTAATTCACCAACAAGTTGCCGAAAAAAGACGAAAATACATCAACGACACGTGAAAATATAATCATGCTCATACTTAGGACAGCAATGGGAATGTGAAACCTGACAAATTTGGGAGTAACTACCCTAATTAATCAAGAAAAGGATAATTGCGCAAAGGAGGCCCCTGAGTTATTAAGCCATTGTTCAGCAAATCAAGCACTTGTGTCTTCAAGAATGAATTATATTTTATTTTGAAAGTACAGCACAGTTTTCAGTCATCAGAACGATTTGTTTCTTATTAAAAAATGTAATGAAACTTTTACATTTATAAGCATTGTAGCAACCAAACATCTCTGGTTGAATAGTTTTATAGGACATTTAAATAAACAAACCAGACATTTAGAATATTAACATTCAGAGCTACAATGGAAACCTTTACGGAAAATACAATTTTTAACATTACAACAACAACAAAACGTGGATATACGTTCAACTCGCTGTTCATGGTTTGACAGCAACATCTCGACTGACTGTTTCTAGTAATGTTCGCAAGATGTCGCCGTTCCCATGTTGTTTTTTACAGCATAAATTTCCTTAAATAGACTATAAACTTTTATATATTTTTCCACATTGAAGCGTGGTGAATTTTTTATCCTACATGCAGATAGATTACTAACCTTTCTCACATTTGTATGAATAAATTCCTGATACAGTTAACACAATAAGGATGTATAAAACATGATTAAAGACAAGGTCTTTTCATGTAATAATAATACTCTCCTGACAAGGAAAATAAGTAGAAGAATTTTAAAAGACAAGAGGAATTTTGAAGATAAAAATATAGAAATCACCAGGAAATGCTGATGTTGAGAAGGAAAGGGGTAATTTCTCTGGGGAAAAATTAATGTATGCTCTTTCTCAAGCATCTAGATAAAACGCAGTCGTTTACTTGATAACATAATAGTAAAAAAAATTTCACTCATATTGTAACATCAATTGAGCTATATTAATATTTTTTTATGAATTACAGTAGAATTCCTTTTCGTAAATCATGAATAAAGTACTAATTTTTTCATTATATAGTCATACATTGTCTGTTTTCTTCTAAATTAAATTAGATTTGTTTTTAATATCATTTTATAGGTTAACTGAGTATGTAACAATTAATTAATAAATAAATCTTCACACAAATCAATTTTATTTTTTTTAATTCTAAGAAAGAAATTATAGTTAAAAAAATAAGGAAAATGTTTAGTTTTTTACAATGCATTCCAACGGATACGTTTTCACAATTCTTGACAAATTGCTTCCTTTTATCAAACATTCTGTAATTTGTGAGGCACTGGAAAAAAATCATTGAAAGGAAAACCTTTAAAATATAAGGAGTTATGTACTCGAAACAGCCTGTGGAACGCGAGTCTGGATGCATCTAGTTAATTAAAATGACTGTTTGATTGTTTATTTTCGCGTTACGAAGCAACACGTGGGTTATTGGCGGCGTACAACAAACTTCAGTGAGATACAATAGTAAACTCTCAGGATTGTAGGATTAAACATAGTTTCAAAACTTCAATCTTCCATTATTTGCTAATATTACTGTGAGCTAAAATAAGATAAAATACAGTTTAAAAATTTTGTTTGTAAAAATTAAAATTGATTTCTCAAAATACAAACTCCGTAAACCTATAGCATGAAACGAAATATATGAAAATATATATCGTATGTATAGAGAGAGAGTGATGTAGATATAATACTTTTCTTAATTTGCCATATTTGTCTAATTGCATCCTGTTATTTGCACATGGGAAAATTTTAGGCTTATCTGTTGTTCGATATTTTTGAGTTTTGTTCATTTACGATCTCTTATAATAATATATGTAAGTTTTATGCTGAATGATTAAGATTTGGATTACCCTAAGTCAGTAACAGCTTTATAAAAACATAAGATTTATATATTTTTTCTGTCGTCTTTTTCATATTTTTTTTAAATCTCCTGTTCTACTTTCTAATTTTCAGATTTTTGTCTCTTTTTCTGATATGTAAAATTTATTTACAACTAAACTATCATTCTAATTCAACATCATATGTGATTTGTATATATATATATATATATATATATTATAGAAATATACATAATATAGAGTAAATTTATGTATAATTCTCGAAAGGATTCCTTTGATTACTCTCTAAAATATCCTTTTCAATGTTCTAAAGATTTAATTTGTAACCGAGCTTTCATTCGGATTATTTAAACTGTTAGCTCTAATTTACATACACAATGTTTTAAGGGTAATAGAATTGCAAATATTTTAAAGTAAATCGTGGCTTTAATTGATTTTAACGTAATTGAGCCGTGTTCTGTTCAAATTACTTCCATAAAACATTTTAAAGGGATCGATCACGTGTGTTAAAGGGAGTCTTTAATGTGACATAAACTGTGGCAGAGAAAACTGATGTTTAAGTAAATTACACCTGGTTCTGATTGCAGACGGGCGTGGCTTGGAAAACTATTTTCCGATCGATAGACATCGTCTGCGCTTTCTAAATTGTTTCCATTTTCATGGAATAAAAAATTAAGACTGAAAGGATTTTTTTTTTCCATAATTACTTTTAATTTGGCATATAAAATGTACCATTTAAAAAAAGTGGAAAATAATCTCCGTTAACGATGAGTAATTTGATTAAATGATGAGATTAAGAAGACGAATTAAGTTTTAATGGCATGCATTATTGAAAACTGTTTGATGATTGCTGTTAAAATGAAATTAGAATGATTTTGTAATCAATGAAATGAAAGAATTCGTTCTTTAGGATTACTCATAATTAGTCAGGAGATTATTTAATTAAGAGAAATATTCGCTAGTTTGGACGAAAAATGATCATTATTGAGAAAGACATGTGTTAAAGCTTCCAAAAGAAAATGTGAACTAATTTTCTTAGTTTTCCAAACTAATTATTGTACGGACACCAAATTATTTCCTTTCCACACTTCTAAGAATAGAAGTGTTTTTGATCAAAATTCATGCTACCTATACGAGTTCAGTTAACGAAATAAATAATCTTTTTTAAATCACCAAAACTTTATTCCAACACTCTTTTCATAACAATTGAACAGTGTTGCCATTCACAAACAATTAAAGAGTTATATCCACTGTTGCCACTCATAGAAAGAAAGAAATAATAATGCAATTTTATAATTAACGTTGCCATATGAAAAATAAATAAATAATAATAATAGATTTTCAACTACAAGTATAATGGTTAAAATTATTTAATGTAAATTACATTTGATCATTCATATTATTCATATTTTTGTTTTTGCATGTATTTTCTTTTTTTATACAAATGCGTGCCACACAAATTTGATTGTACCTTCGCTTTTGGACCTCAAAGTGCTATTTAAATTACTAATTACTATTAAATAACTATTAACACTAATAACTAATCGTATTTTAAAGCTTTTTGCAAGAAAGGTTAGTTAAAAATTTATAAAATTTTTAAATATTAATACAACTATAGATCTTTAATTTTTTTATTACTTCAAATAATAAATCCATTTTCAAATAAATTATTTCGTCTTATTTTGTTGTTAATATCTAAACAAAAGATTTTATTGGGAATCGAATTCCTTGTAATTCCAATATTGGTACTGTAACTAACTCTTCGTAAAACTGCTGCTTCCGGAATTATCGTCATCATACATTATTATTACAAAAAACTGTAACCGGAAATCGACATGGGAAACGCTTATCATATTATAGATGATCACATAAAACGGCTTTTAATGCTAAATCAATAAAAGTAATGGGCTATAAAACAGATAAAAAAAAGAAAGAAACGATGCTGGAAACATAATAAATGTATGAAATATAGTAAACGTAAACTTTTATTTCTCTGTTTACTGAGATTTAATTCAATCTTTAGTAGTTATGACTGATTTTAAATGCATATTTGAGAAGTAAATACATTTCACTGAAACTGTAAAATGACAATGTTGTTGCGTTTATGGGAATATATTTAAATTCAATGTGTGAAATATAGTTGAAGTATTGTTTGTTGTTTTTATTTTTATTTGATTTATATCTATCGTTGCAGATTATACATATGATATAAACTATATTTTTAAATATATATTTATTTTCTGTAGGCAACTATTGTAAAATTACAAAAACTATGTTTCTATTTTTAAAACTGAAATGTTTAAAATTCAGAAAAGGTTTAGATATTTAAAGAAACCCAATGGGTAAGTGGTAGCATATCACGCTTCCATGTCACATGTCCGGGGTTCTAACTGGAGCTGGGCAAGGTCAACTCTGCCTTTCATCCCTTCAGTGGGTTGATAAATGAGTACCAAGCTTCCTTGGGAACTAATTGGGATTTTCCTATCAGACCGATCATCTGATCGGAACATCTGCTCATGCCCCTCAGCTCCCAAGGTCACGTAAACTGAGATGGGCACAGTGGGCCTTGACCCTCATGGGCTGTTACGCCACTGAGTTTTATTTAAATATAAAGACTATAAACAAATTTATTCGTGAAAATTGTTACTGTAAATAATCAAGGAAGTATATATCATTTGGAATTAAAGTACATCAAAACTCATTAAAGCTGTTTATAAATGTAAATTTTTCCTTGAAAAATTAATTATATTGAAAAGACTAAATTTGATTTATCCGTGGCGAATGATTGTTTATTTAAGTCGTACAATAAAGCAATACGAGGGTTATTGGAAACGGACCTCGTAAATTTGAGCTGCGGTCAAGTGACGAGAACGTTAACTGAACTGACATCCCAATCTATTAACTTCCATACTATGCCAATGTGAGGACTGTGAGCCAAGACAGATTTTGCGTGGATAAGCCTCTCAAAACAACAATTTTTTAGTGACTCCTGGATTCAAACCCCTTACTCAATAGAAACAACGTCAGAGCTACGTGTTCGTGACCATGGCCTGTCACCTGAAACAGCCACTCATTGAAAATTTAACGTGTGTGATATGGGAATCTTTCAGTTCAGTTTTTCAGTGGGAGCTGTTTCAAGTCAAATGGAACTGAGCCTCAAAATCCTCACATGGCATGATATTGAAATTAGAAAAGTCAGGAAGCTGAGATATCGTTTGCATCATATAAGGTTAAACATTAATAGGTTAGTTGCCAATAGTTATCATGTAAGTCTCAAGTAGTAGTAATTTAGATAAGCTAGTTAATCGGATACAATTATACAGTTAAAATCTTCAATAATGTAAAGAAGGGGGTTTTTTCGTATTCTACGGTCAATTTTAACCATAAGCGCCACCGTGCGAAAGATTGAACGCGTAATCAAATGGTCATGGTTACAAATTCTTTTTAGAGAGTCGTGAGTTTGAGTCCTGGTATCACTGAAGATCAATAGAGTAGAGGGGCTCATGCTTTAAATCTGTCGAGACTCAAAGTTCTAATGTGGACTTAATGGGGAAGTTTGGACAGTGACATGTCAGCTCAGGTGTTGTCTTCGTCACACGACCAAGGTTCGAAAACTACGAGGTCCCTCACTTAGAGTTGCTTAAAAATGAGACGTTAATAAGAAAATCAAAAAGAATCATATCAAGAGAAAGTTTAAATAAATATATCTGCTTAAGTGACATCCTTATTCTTGATTACGATCTAAAATTACAAAATGAGTTTTCGTTAATCCTTCATATAGCTCTTGTACAACTTTAACAAAGCAAAACTCAATGACCTTGAGGCTCAGTCATAAACATAAGTCTGTAGTTACTCGCAACAGCTGAATAATAATTTCGCAAATCATTCGGGTTAGAATATATCATGGGACTAATAATTAAAACCATCTCCACAAGCTGAGATCATCTCTATTTTTTTTCCAACTAAGCAATACTTTAATTACCGAGCACTTTTATAAACAGATCCGAGGACAGTTAACTTAATGTGACTACTGATTACTATGACCGCTTAGATAAGACCCGGTGCTCTTTTGTAACAAAGAAATTCTATATTGCACCGCTTTTGTTTTCATGAACACACTGAATACCCTCTTTTGTTTTGAAGAATTTGCTATCATCAAGGTAATTGTTTTCTGCGCCAAATTGGGCTGCTGATTACTATGGCCGCTTGTATATAACCTCCCTGGAGTATTTTTTATTATGACGAAATGTCATATTTTTTGGACACCGTTCTTGTTTTGAAAAATTTGTTATCATCAACGTAATTGACTTCTATATTAAATAAGAGTATTTACTTCATCCGCGGGGGAACATTTCGTATTATAAGGACATATACAAATGTTTAGTAATCTAATACGGCTGCAATAACTTAGTGATAGCTTAATGATGGCATTTCAGGTGCTTCTATAAAATTAATTGAAGATATTCTTTATTTCATAAAAGAAAAATCTACTATGTACATAAATAAACGAGACATAAAATGCAGTGAGATTAATTTTTATTTGATTTGTTTCAATTAATTTCCAAACTAAAACAAGGTTCTGTATTAATTTTTACTTCGAAGTATATGCATGATATTTTTTCAAATGATGTATCACCTTTTTTCGTGAACAATACTCTGCATTCATGCATATTAAACAATTTTCTATCTATATATCAACCGACTATTTTATTATATAAGGTGGTCCAAAATTAAGGGGACAAACTTTAACGGTAGGAACAGGATATTGTAACAATCATTTATTGTATAGGAATGTATGGACGCAAGAGACGCGGTGAGGCACAAACACAAAAACTAAGAGACGAAAGGAAGGACAAAGTGTTTATTGAAAACGCCGTTGACAAGTATGATGTCTAATAACTGTTCAAAATTGCGTTCACCAATAGCGATACATGCTTTACAGAGTCGGTAGAGTGATTGGCGTTAAAGTTCAACGCGCATGTGCAGCAGCATTGGATATTCGAACAACGAGATCCTCATCTGAGTCAAGTAGAGTCACATAAAATAGGTTCTTCAGATGTCCCCATAAAAAGTAATCGATGCTCAATAAATCGGGAGATCGGGGTGGCTAAGGGACTTGTCCACCACGCTCAATCCACTTCGCCCCAAACGTGGCAAATCGCTGAAAAATTATGTGATCCGGCATTCATCGAGCATGAAACTGCGTGTGATACATTCGTAACCGTTCTCAGCCGTTACCACTTGCACGGCCGTACATGTAATTCATGTCTGCTTTTTCGATATACCTAAAGTCTACCATCGTAGACGTCAGCACAATTGTGAATGGCGCTTTCTCCTACTGATATGCATCAAGCTGATGGATGGCTAGACATTTATTGCCCCCTACCGGTAACGCAACCAACCTATAACACCATTTCTCTTTCCTTTAATTTCTCTTATTCGCGCCTCACTGCGACACTTGCACCCATACATTGTTATACAATAAATTATTGTTACAATGTCTTGTATCTACCCTTAAAGTTTGTACCATGAATTCGGGATCACTCTGTATAATTCCATTCACTATATACATTTTTTTTACATTTAATATTAAATTCTACAACTTAAAAAGACCACTCCTGAGCTTTAAAGAAAGTACTAAATGAACCCGTCTAGCTCACGATCTTACGGAACTAAATTAATGACGGTCACAGGATGAATGTAACCACGTGATCTCCATTAAATTCTAAGCTGCCATTACCCTTGTACTTTTTCTGTTAGCAAAATTTAGCTACAATTTCAAATTTGATAACTCGGTAAAGATTTTCAAATACTAAGATTCATCAAAAGTTTTCCAAAAATGAAAAACAATTTATATCATGCGGGTTTTTCTTAATCAATTGAATTTTGCTTACAAATGTGCTTTATTACTGCTGTTAAATATGTACTTTTTAAAAGAAGATTTCTGTAAAAGTAAAAGGTGACTTCAGCGAAGTGCATGAACTGACTGGGTTGAAACACTTGATTGCAATTATCATGTACCTGTGACGACTCATAAATTTAGGTCGTAGAGATTATATGAGCTGCAGCATAAAAAAATAAGTTTATAGTTTGTTTCACAGTAAAATTAAATTTTCGTGGAAATATGATACTAATAAGTACAAAGGATAATCCGAAAGAAGTTTCCGTGATTTTTTAAAGAGAAAATGGTATACCAGGTGAAAAGAAACAATAGCCATAATTTAGCCTTTTGTTGGCTAAATGAGGGAACGAGCGTTAGCGTAGGACATTGATTCTCAACAACTGTGCCTCGGCACTTATGTGTACCACCAAATTTTTAAAAATTATTAACTATAGTCTGAGAAAACAATTCGGCTCATTCGGCTGTTTTATAGAAATAAACCATTCAAAAAACTGTTATTGACCATTTTACAACACTGGAGGAGAGAGTTTTGCTCATTACTTCCCAAATTAAGATATAAAAATAATTTGATTCGGGTCGTTATACATTTGTCATAATGAATTCATCTATATATGAATTAACTTCGAATGAAGAGGAAGAACTAATTTCGCTGTGTAGTATATATAATCGAAATTTAATTCCAAAACATTCGGAAGAGTCGATTAATTCATTTTGTATTAAAATTAGAGACGATTATCCCATAATAGCACAAAAAAAAAGGTTTAAAAAGAATTTTATAATTGTCTGCAGCTTTTTGTGTGAATTCAGATTTTCACCATTAACAAATATACAAACTAAAGATAGATCGAGACTTTTAAATGTAGGTAACGAAATGAGAGTGTCGTTATCATTTTTACAACAAGAGATAAACAAAATTATCAAAAATTATCAAGCTCAAATTTCGCATGAAATGTATTCTTATAAATAATTAGTCAATAAAAACATTTTGCTGTCTTTGTCGTTTATATTATTTTATTTAACATTGAAAATTATTATATCATAAACTATTTTACATAGTGTATTATAGACAAAAGTAAAGTTCTTTTAAACTTAAGGTATCCGACTGGTTGCGACAACTTTTTTTTTTAAAAAAAGGAGATAGGGGGATTTTTTTGTTATTTTTAGATTTGTTTAGTGCATTTTAAGAAAAATGTGCTAAAATTAAGAAGAGAAAAAAAATTATTATTACTAAAATGGGAAAAAATAGGTAAAAATTGTCCAAAAATAGCATAAACGCGGCCCATTCTGCACCAAAGGTTTATAAATAAATTTTCAATTTTTGCAATCTCTAATGTGCTGCTGTATTATTCAATTTTGAAATGACCTTCAGGATCAGAGATATTTTCTTTTTTACAAAAACTAGAGCACTTTATCTCGGTTATTATATGAAAATGCTTAAAAAGACAGTGATTATATCCACACTAGCCGTTACCCGCCCGCTTCGCTGGATATTTCATGATGTTTTATAAATTTTTACTGCTTATATATATGTATAAATTATTGATATATAAGTCCTAGCACATTAAGAATTGGATTGTATTGGAAAATATACTTATACCTGTAACTGTCGCCTGTTGATAAAAAAAAAAGGGCAGAACTCATCTAATTTGTATTTTCTAAAAATCTCTAAAATTGGAGTATAGAATGATGTTTGCTCTTTCGTAACCCAAAAATCAAGTGGATTCCCGCAAAACCAATTTTCGGTGGATCTCTACTCCGTAAATTGAACCTGCAAGCCAAATTTCAAGTCTAAATCTAACAGAAAAAAAACAAAAGTTTTACTATCAATAATCCCGTAATCCCGTTGAGAGCCGTTTTCCAAAATAACCGCTCTTAGGGGATTTCAATTCAAATAAAGAAAAATGCAAACCAAATTTCATTATTATAGTCCTTGTAGCTCGAAAAAAGGAATTTTTTTTGTCAATACATCCCAGTAACCCCTGCACCCCCCCCCAGAACTTGATTTGCTAAAAATACATTCTTAGTGGATTCCTATTCAACAAAAGAAACATGCTTAACAAATTCCAAGTATATGGGTCTAACAATTAAAAACAGGAATTTTTTTCTGTAACTCCTCTTGACCCCTCGCAACCATCCTTGAGGGTCAATTTTTGTTTTACTCTTTGTTAGAGGAATTCTATTCCACGAAAGGAACATGCCTACCAATTTTCAAGCAGGATGATCAAATAGTTTAAAAATGGAAATATTTATCGATTACGCCTCTTAATCTCCCGAAATTAAACTTGGTAGTTGATATTCTCGAAACCCATTTTGTAGCGGTTCTCTACTTTACGAAAGGAATCTGCTTATCAAATTTCAAGACTGTACGTCTAATAGTTTAAAAATGGGGATAATTATCTATAACGCCACTTGAGCCTCCGCAACGCCACTTCTGGGTCTGTTTTCACAAAACCCATTTTGTAGGGGAATTGCACACTATGAAAGGAATCTGCTTAGCAAAATTTGAAGACTGTGCGTCCAATAAATTAAATATGCAAATAAAATTATCAATAACACCCCTTGAACCCCCGCAACGCCACCTAGGGGTAGATTTTCACAAAACACATTTTGTAGTGTATCTCTATCCTATGAGAGGAATCTGCTTACCAAATTTCAAGACTGTGCGTCTAATAGTTTAAAAATAGAAATCATTATTTATATGTGCCCTTAACCCTCCGCAACACCCCTTGGGGGCCAATTTTCCCCAAACCCGTTTTGTAGCGGATATTTACTCCATGAAAGAAACATTCCTATCAATTTTCAAGCAGGTAGGTCAAGTAGTTTAAAAACGAAAATATTTATCTATTACGCCACTTAATCCCCCGCAACGCCACTTAGAGGTCTGTAAAACCTTCTTACAGCTGATCTCTACTCTATGAAATAAATCTATTTATCAAATATAAAGACTGCGTCTAATAGTTTAAAAATGGAAATAATTATCTATAACGCCCTTTAGTCCCGCAACGCCACTTGGAGGCAATTTTCACGAAACCCATTTTTAGCGTATCTCTACCATATGAGAGGAATCTGCTTACTAAGTTTGAAGACTGTACGTCTATTAACTTAAAAATCGGAATTTATAACGCCCTTAAACCCCCAGCCCCCGCAACACCCCTTGGGGGTCAATTTTCCCAAAACCCATTTTGTAGCGGATATTTACTCCATGAAAGAAACATTCCTATCAATTTTCAAGCAGGTAGGTCAAGTAGTTTAAAAACGAAAATATTTATCTATTACGCCACTTAATCCCCCGCAACGCCACTTAGAGGTCTGTTTTCACAAAACCTTCTTACAGCTGATCTCTACTCTATGAAAGAAATCTATTTATCAAATATAAAGACTGCGTCTAATAGTTTAAAAATGGAAATAATTATCTATAACGCCCCTTTAGTCCCGCAACGCCACTTGGAGGCAATTTTCACGAAACCCATTTTGTAGCGTATCTCTACCCTATGAGAGGAATCTGCTTACTAAGTTTGAAGACTGTACGTCTAATAACTTAAAAATCGGAATTTATAACGCCCCTTAAACCCCCAGCCCCCGCAACACCCCTTGGGGGTCAATTTTCCCAAAACCCATTTTGTAGCGGATATTTACTCCATGAAAGAAACTTACCTACCAATTTTCAAGCAGGTAGGTGAAGTAGTTTAAAAACGGATATATTTATCTATTACGTCCCTTAATCCCCAGCAACGCCACTTAGAAGTCTGTTTTCACAAAACCCGTTTTGTAACTGATCATTATTCTACGAAAGGGGAATCTATTTATCAAATTTAAAGACAGTGCGTCAAATAGTTTAAAAGTGGAAATAATTATCTATAACGCCCCCTAAGCCCCTGCAACGCCACTTGGGGGTCGATTTTCACCAAACTCATTTTGTAGCGGATATCTACTGTATGAAAGGAATCTGCTTACCCAATTTCAAAATTGTACATTGAGTAGTTTAAACATGGAAACAATTATTTATAACGCCCCTTAATAACGCCCCTTGCGTTTCGAATTTCAAAAACCCGTTCTTAGCTGATGTCTACTCTATGAAAGGAACATGTCTACCAAATTTCAAGTCTGTAGGTTGAATAGGTCCAGAGATATCGTGATTAGTCAGTCAGTCAGTGAGTCGCTTTTCTCCTTTATATATATAGATAAGGGACTGGAAACTTTGTAATAAAACAGTGATTGATAAATGTGAAGGTTAAAATAATTCTACTATTATACAGAACTTACAGAAAAAATTTCAGTTGAATATGTTCAAAACTTTTTTAGCAATCGCTGTCCCCGTTTGATTATTTTCAAAAAATCACATTTCTAGTAAAACGCGTTTTAAAGTATGTCGTCTTGCTTAAAGTAATGGCATCTGCTTTCACTAAAACACCTCTAGTTTTTGTTCTAGTAAACAGAAAATGATAAACTTGGTATTTTTTTAAAGCTAATAAGATGGCCCATAAAATAAAATAATAAAAATAATTTGTCAATTTTTGGCAAAATTCACAGTTTTAGGCTAGTCGGATACCTTAATTTATTGTTAGTGTGCCGCCAAATTTTGAAATTCATGGAAGTGTACCACAACAAAAAAAAGTTGAGAATCAATTGGCGTAAGAGAAATGACGCATGTACAGAATTCCGGAGAGCAACACAAATGACGATGGCAGAGAGATGTTGTCGCCAGAATTTAGATAGACACATGTTATCCGGTTTATGGACGCATGAGACTAATGTGCCCTTCATCGATGAACACCCACGGTCCACGAATGGATAAGAGGCCATGTCTCGTCAAATGGCAGAATAAAGAATGAAAAAAAAATCCCTCCAAATTTACAAATAAAAACAACGTTGCTAAAGGTCAGGACATTATGTTAGGAAATCTATGATGTGTTGGGTTAACAAAAAGTTTCTGCATCATGAATGTTGAGAAACCTGACCCTTAATGACTAGAGTGCAAGAATGGGGGAATCCGCTTTAATCAATTGATGAGGAATGCGCATAAAAGAAAAAAGTACCTTTTCGAACTTTTCGAAATCATCACAAACAATGAGACATATATGTACCCCTTTACCCTAGAAACTAAGGGTCCAAGAATGGAAATCAGCCTCACTCAATTGATGCGGAATGCGCATAAAAGAAATAAGTACCTTTTCGAAATCATCACAAACAATGTGTCGTGCCCCAGTCCTATTTTGGACTGAGTTCACATTGCCCGACGCGCCTGGTGTAGGAGGAAACATATCATCACCAACAAAAGCCATAACAATAATTATTTATTGAAGACAGGCAAACACAATTAACAAGCACAAGTTCAATTTATAAGTGGAAACCTCGGAGTGATTCTCTAATACCTAGATTAATCCTGATACTCAAATCTAATACTCAAATCTAACATTCAAATCTAATATTCTCGTCTAAGTAATCTCAACTATCAGAATTGACAAGGAGACGAACTCTTGCTAACCTCAGGTCGGTACTAAATCTAGTTCCTTTGATTCCTTTAATGGTTAATCTAATACTTTACTTTATAAATATCAAATACTATCAAATGCGAGCTAAGCTTGTTGAAATGATTTTCCTTCGATACTATACGTACAGCTAGGTAACTCCTTCTCTCTCTCTCACTCTTTTACGAAATCTAGACTTTATATAGTCGAACTAATTAGCATATAACTATCTCGTGAAATAGAATAAATGCTGGTCCCAAAGTTACCCAAGAGGATTAGTCTGGAAATTCACGCGGACAAATGAGACATGTATGCACCCCTTTACCCTAGAAACTAAGGGTCCAAGAATGGAAATCAGCCTCACTCAATTGATGCGTAATGCGCATAAAAGAAATAAGTACCTTTTCTAAATCATCACAAACAATGAGACATGTATGCACCCTTTTACCCTAGAAATTAAGAATCCATGAATGAGAATCAGTCTCAATTAATTAATACGGAATGCGCATAAAAGAAATGTACCTTTTTGAAATCATCACAAGCAATGAGGCATGTGTACTTCCCTTTACCCTAGAAACTAAGACAGCCTCAATGACGTGGAAATATCCCAGTACACCAGTGAGAAGAAAATTCTTCTGAAACAATCCTGAGAAGGAGCAGGCATTGCAACAATTCCTTGCATCGTAAGGCACCGAGTTTTATAAGAGCATGCTTTTTCTTCAAACTAATAGCATGCTACGACAAATGTTCGTGATTTAGTAGAAAAATAGTGCAAAGTGTTCAAGAGTTCAAGGTGCTATGATTGTTTCTTTTTTTATGGCACTTAATTTTCCGTATGAAAAAATGACGAAATTTACTTTCGAAACGCGTCCCTCGCATCTTAAATTATAAATGACACAAGTTTGTTCAAAGTATAATTTATCGACTAAAAGTTTTAACTGTTGGTTTAAATATATTATATTACGTTGCTAAAAATTAAAGACAAAAACACTTATGTCAATAAAAATTAAAAAGTATTTAGTATATATACGTTCAAGTCAAACTGAGAATTTCATTTATTATTTCTAAGCACCATGTGAGACTCTGAAATCGGCATTCACCTGTTCTTTAATAAATACAATTAAACATTGCATATAAATATTTTATGAGTTCCAATGTAAGCTTGGCACTAAAATAGACTCAAAGATCTAAAAAACTTCAAATGAACTAACCACTTACCTTTCTCACCACTTACTATACATCTCCGTTCCAAGGAAGCTAAATTTCTCAAATAACCATTTAAAAACATATTTTAAAGAAATTCATTACAATATTTCTAATCTTTGATTCCTTTTACATTTTAACAGGCAAACAATGCTGAAAATGAAGGTAGAATGGTTGCAGTCAAAGTTGCCAAACAGCTTCCAAGAAGTTTCCGGAAGACAAAAGAACACTTAGGTTGTCCTCAAGATGGAGAAGAAGCTCTCCACGGAGATTTCGCGTCGATCGCCGTATTTCTGCAGCAAGGAGGTTCGCAGCAGTGCTCTCATACGGAGGGTGCTCTTGATCACTATTGTCGTTCTGTGCTCCATCTTCGTGGCACTGATTCTCTGTGGTGCCCTCTACGCCACAAGGAATTCCATCTTCTTCTACGCAAGTGCCTCCATCCTCTTCTCTGCTGCTGCAATGCTTATTCTCTTTTACATCTGGCTGAGTCGGAGGTGTCCCTTTTGGAAAATGGATTACCCAGCTAAAGTAAGTATTCAGTTTCGTCCTCTCTACAAGCTCTGCTTGTTGTTGGCCTTGTTTGATTTTAGTTGATTGTTATAAAACTAGTTTGACAAAGGACTTTTGATATAAAAGGTACTATTTAGACATTGATATAATTTACCATACTATTTATCTTGTACTTATAGACAGATGATTTTTATGAAAGCAAATTTTGCAAATGTCACGGACCTTCGCCCGCTAAAGTGAGAGGGTTCACCAAAGAAGATGAGGTTTTCTTAAAATATATACTTTATTATAACTTTCTGATCATTAACTAAATTCGACCCAAGCTATAGGGAGCATGTCAGTTTTAATATTAATTTAAATATCTAGAATATAAATCTAGTACTTATCCTCAACATAGCATATCCTCATTTATAATATGAATCCTTGAACGGGCGGTCTAATTTTTTTTTCATTTTGAACTACGAGGATTCCAGTATTAGCTTATCTATCTAACACCTTAATCTCAGCATGACAACACAATCGCCATCACCAACTTCCCTCTTTGCTTGACATTAAATAGTAACCCTCAATAACATAAATCGCGGTTTCTTTATAGAAAGATTTTTTATATAATCATAAAATGTCAGCAAAAGTATTTCCCTAAAAGAATTTGTCAGAATCGTGAATAGAATATAGTGCAAAATCTGTTTTTCCTTTATAAGAAAAATTCTACCTCCACTCTGGTAGGTACTCCTAGGTAGGTCAAGAGCATCGACCTCTAGAAGCACCTCACCTCGTTCACGATTTGGACTCAATAAAATCAAGATTCAAAAAATATTTTCGTCAAATGTATTCACAGACTTATTCTCCGAAAATACTGGGAATTTTGAACTGTATGCAAACTGGCAACAGTGACATACTGCTTTATTATTTTATGACCACCGTCTTTGTGTCTAGGCTAGATCGAGTCAACTAGGTTTGTGAGATCATGAGTCCCCCTACATCCGGGGTGGGCATTACATCGATCGCGGTCTACCGGTGGACCGCCAAGACATTTTGGGGTGACCGCCTAAAAATTTTACCAGTTCGTAATTATATACGGAAAATTGAAGACTGGTACGTTGGTATTCAGTAGTAAAAATTCAAGACTGGAATTCAGTAGTACGCTGATTAAGCCTTCTACTGAAAACTAACTTTAGATAAAAACGTCTTATTTTTGTTATTGTATTTTGAATTGTTTCATAATAAATGTATCATTTGATATTATTATATTTGGCGCTATTATTATTTTGTATTTTGCGTTTTGCTTTAAGTGCGGTTTTGAAAGTGTTTTTTTATTAATTTTAGTTCTCTAGGTATAAGTACATATTTCGTACTCATTATTGAGTAAAAATAATAACATTTTTCTTACGACATTGGGCAGTAGCTTGCACAAGAGTTTTTAAAGGGAAAGGGGCCGAGAGATGAAGGTCTACCATTCTCGCATTATACCCCCAATACGCAGCCAAACATATTTTTTTGATTTTGTCGATTGTTGGGATCAAAAAACACAAAAAAATTACTGAATAAACATTAAACTTTAATAAATAAAAAATACTAATATCAACTTCTATATACATACGACTATAATGAATCGCGAAAAAAATGAAGGGTTATGAGGGTGGGTTCGGACCCGTGAAGTCCCCCCCCCTCCTCGCCCTTGTGTATGCCACTGACACTGGGTGGACCGCAACTCCTTAAGAAATAAAAAGTAGCCCGCACCCTGGAAAAGTCTGCCCACCCCTGCCCTACATTTATTCATTATGTATTACCCCTTGTACTAGTATTTAACAATGTATGTTATGTCGTTCACTTAAAAAAATCGCAGGTCGGGCCTGCTTTGCATAGAGACCCAAGGAATCAAATAGTCTTCCTACCCTTGTTCTCACATTCGCCATGATTCCTAAAGTTAGAATGAACTTTTTTTGCAAACACAACAAACGTGCAGGTTTAGCTTAACTTTTTCATTCTTTTGTTCTACTGATAATTCTATAATTGAAAGAATTTTTCTCAATATCAAAAACTAAGTATATATACAGAGGCGGATTAAGGTAGTTGGAGGCCCCTGGCGGTAATAGGTTTGAGGCCCATGGGCTTAAGAGTCGAAAAACTAAAATAGTGAAAAGAGTCGCTTACTTTAAATTCTCAAAATAAAATGTATTTCTATGATAAAACTCATCGACTAAAGAAAAATCTTAACTGTATATAAAAAAAATTAAAAACCCTACTTAAAAGCTTACAGTTTTGCTATAAAGTTTGATTTCTCTCTTTGGCAAATTTATCTATTATTTTTATCATATCTATTTTGTCCAAAACATTTTATTCTGTATATAATATGCCCATGTTGTTCAATTTGTCTTTCGCCATAGTACTTCTTAAATTTTTTAACACTTTTTAAAACTATCGGTATCGTATTTTTAAAAATATTTTCAAAAGTTTTTTTTACATTAGGATTTCTCTTGTATCTCGATAACTTTCTAGCGGGGTTTTCATTGTATCTTTGTTTTCTTTTCATTTCTTGTTCGAAGGTGGTGTGGTTGGTTTGTCGCTGGCCTTTGCGCTCATCTCAGTTTGGGACCCCTACCAGCGCTGGGGGCCCCTGGCAGCCGCCAGGTCCGACACCCGCTTAATCCGCCACTGTATATATGTAGTAAAAATATTAAATACTCTAAAAAATAAGTTCATTTGCGCATTAATACAATATACCGTGTTAATTTCTCAAAAATCAAGTGATCAGGTTTATTTCCCAAAAGAAACTAGGAATTTCAGGAATAATACTTGTTTTAGCGCGTTTTTCACGTAGTGGAACAAAAGCGCTATTAGGACACAAATTTCGTCTTCATCTTTGTTCTATATTTTGTCGTACCTTTTTCTCAGCCAATAAGCAACCAATTGACCACGGGTTTTCGGCATTTGGTTGCATTTGTGCCCTAGATGAGTCGAATCATATTTAAATTTTCCCATAGTTTTCCCGAATTTTCCTAAAAATTTTCCTGAATTTCGCTAGTTTATAACAAAATTTTCTCAAATTTTTGCTTTTTTATTTTGCTGATACAGATTTGTGTCATTATTTCTTTTCAGCTCAATAGTAGTACATTTAGAGGAGTGGTACAGTACTACTTTCTGTTAGTAAGAAGTTCATTAGATGCATTATATTGTAAAATACAACACGTGAAAAACGCGCTAAAATTACTTGGCCATGCCAATGATTGATATCTTGTTTCTTATTACTGAAGTTCAAAATTGTAAACAGTTTCGTATTTACTGAGGCAAATAATTAAAAAACATTGCTTCTGAAATCATGTTTTCCAGAAGATCAGATTACTCATTGATGCTGTTCTTAAAGAAATTGTTTGAAGATGCAGTGGAGTGTACTTGTTCGTTTAAGACTTATATATATATTCTGTTATCTTAAATATATATATTTCAAACTGATGACATTATTCTCAAGTAATTTATAACTTTAGTTCATTTCTTATTTAGATAATTTTCTGATTTTCTGGTTTAATAATTAATGATAGCTTCCTACTTTTTTGGGGGGGGGGGAGACACACCTTTAAGTAATAACTATATTCTTGTAGAGTTTTCTTTATCCTTGGCTCTTATGTACTTAAGGTATCCAAAATAATATTATTAATTCTAAAAAAAATTATTGAAATTCATCAAAAACAGGAATTATTAGTAGGTGTTCTAACCTTGAGAAATATTTGCTATATTAATATAAATACATTAGGCCGGTTTCACATGAGAGAATTTTATGTTAGTCAACTCATCACTACTCCTCTAGTGGGAAAGGGGGGGGATTCTTTTCACACGTGAATACAAATTTGACTGAAAAGGAAATACCGTAGTGAAGTTAGCAACCTCATCGATTGAGTCCGAAGAAGCAATAAAAAGCTTTTTCCATTTTCAATACACAAATAGCCGCATGTGAAGAGTGCATCTTCCACAGTATCCTTTTAGTTGAGTCAACTAGTGGAGAGGTAAACATGGGAGTGAATATTAACGTAGCACTATTCAGCTATACTCGAGGGCTTTTGACGATGGACCTCGTAATACTGAACCATGGTCAAGTGACGAGGACGACACCTGAGCTGGAGCCAATTCTTCTAACTTCCACACCACACCACGGGAGATATTTTATTGACGGGAGATAACAATATTGATTTGCCTTGTTTGAGCCTCAACACACCAAACGTGCATCGTAGTTCTTCAGCGGTACTGGGTTTGAACTAATGACACACCGGTCAAGAGTTCGTAACCTTGACCATCAGGCTACCGCGACCCAAGGCAAAAGTGGATTTCGAAAGCTTCTCAACAAGGAAATCTAATTGGCCACATGTGAAAGAACCCAAGCGATTTCTGTTCGAAACTGACTTCTATTGTGTACAGCACAAATTGACTATTGGGAAAGGGGCCTTAAAATTGAAAAGATTATCTCTCTCTATTTTAAACATGTGTAGTATAACAAATTTATGCAATTTTATAAAACAAAAATAATTTATAATACAAAAATAATTTTATATTACAATTTTGTAATACAAATTTATACAATTTTTGCTTAAAGTAAAGTTAAGGCCTCTTTTTCGTTTTCTGTCATCTTCTTTGTTAATATTCCTGCTTAATAATTTTCTAAACTTTAAATCTATTCTTATAATTACCGATATTATATAAAAGACTAACACTCAACTTCAAATTTATATATATATATATAGTCAACATTAGTCTTCAATATGTAATAAACTTGCAATGAATTTCTTGTTAATAATTTTGTAATTCTCTTTCAGATGCCATCAGGAAAAATGGAGATCTCCACTGTTAATGGTTTGAATTACTATTCCCAAGTTCCAAATGGCAGGAAATCGGACTTTCCGATGGGACCTTACCTCGTCATGACTCTGCCCAAAACACACAGCTACAGAGACCGCAGTGGTACGATCGACAGCGAAAACTGCAGTGCCCCTAATACACCCCGATACATGAAGAGAAAGTAAGTTATTAAATACATGAGATATATTTATTCGCAATTGGAATTTATCGTAAGCATGAGAAGGTGCCGAGAATTATGTATTTATACTTGCTTAAAAGTAAATTTAAATTCAATGTGTGTGTGTGTGTGATTCCCAAAGTGACAATCCTAGTCCCCTAGGTTCCCAAATCGACCCCTAGGGGTCTATGACGACTTTCAAGGGGTCCACGTAAGTGAAAAAATAGTTTAGGGGGTCTATGATAGTGGCTCTCATTAAAGTGGATCGTGGCTTTAAAAGAAAATTTAATCAAGTGGAAACCATATTTTACTTAATTAATAGATTTACTTATTAAATTAATTTGCAGTTTTAAGGTGACAGCATGAATTTTATTAAAACAAGGATTATATTCAGCGTTTCTTTCCAGAATTAAGCTAAAGCAGTATAACATCGGAGGTCGTGAATTTTCTCAATTTGCCACAGACAATCTTTCAGGACGTTTTAATCTACGTTCAACATTTAAATTCCCTTTATCCAGATTTTGAAACGAGGTTTGATAATTCTTTGGCTATATATATATGGTAATACCACAGTGTGGACAATCAATTCATATGGTCACATTGAAAAAAAGTTCGTATTACGATAGGAACTGGATTGAATAGGCACTAATGAAGGTCTTAAAGTAAAGTTTAGAAACGGATACAAGCAATTTTGGGTTTGAAAAGACTTACCTGTTGTTCATCCCGAATTAGGGAATATCGTGTGAAAGTTTTTAATTACTTTTCCTGGTGGAATTTCAACATGGTTGCCAATTTCCAAAACAAAAAAGAAAGAAAGAAAATTGATCACTAGTACAGAGGTACTTTGGGTTAAACCTGAAAAGATTGATACCATATGTTGAAATTTTGTTATTGAAGCACCAGATTCATCTCTCCAATTAAAAGCATTTGTTTGTTGTTCAGTTGTTTTATGTATTAATTAAATTTTAATCTAATTATTTTACCTGTGATTGTTAATTTTTAAACACTATACTTCACTATAGTAAGAAATTTAATTCTTTTATAGTAAGTACCTCTATACTAGCTGTCAAAAAGACATTTAAGTTGATAAATTTCTAAAAATTCAATATTAGGTAAGCAAGGGTCTACCCCGAAAAACATGGTAAGGGGTCTATGAGACAAAAATGTTTGGAAACCTCTGGTCTAACATGTTAAATATGTATGTCTAGGATCACACGCAGTTACTATCAATTTCTTAGAACATAGATATGCATCTTAAGGGATTGAACAGAAAGAAAAACTTTGCAGATATCTATAGTTCAGCTATTTCATAGAATACACCAAGGTATATATTTCATGGAATAACTGACCCAATGAGTTAAATTGTGTTATAGAATAATAACTTCACTCACTTTACCAAAATATTCCAGGAAATAAGTAGATATTCTATAAATGAACTAATGAAAGGTCGTTGACATTCAAACAAGTCCGTTCTCTTATGAACTGATGCTAAATAGTTAGTCTTTCAAAATATACATTTAATAGTATGGATAGATTAATAAATAAATTATAAATAATGTATAACTTAATATTTTTATCAAATTATAGTTAAACAACAACAAAAATTAACATAATATAGTGCACCAATAGTTATTTTTAAATATTTACAACTTATAATTACATAAATTGTTAGTCCTGCTGGAGAAAACACATTCGCTCTTTGGGGAGAAAAACAGAAATTTTAACGAAAACACAAAACATGCCATATTTAATTCTTCACTTAAAAAAAGAATTATTTCTTTAAAAATACCTAATTATTTAAAAAATAAAGAATTTCACACCTTAATGGTGTGTGAGAGAGATTTATTTAAACTTCATTGTTACATTAGAACGTCGTTTATTCGAATCAATTGGGACCGGACACCGTTCGGATACGCGATTGTTCGGATAACCGAAAACCGAATGCGATCCATGCAGTATATGAAACCAGACAACCCACGATTATTGAAAATCCTCACATGCGGGAAACGGGCTTGAAGAAAAAGCAAAATAGGTGCAAAACGTCGCAATTTTTTCTTTATTGTGGAAAATAATAGCTTTTTTCGCTGTACCATTGTACACCTTCGTTTTTTCGCTGCAATGTCTCTGATTCTCTTGAGCAGCAATAGTTGAATAGGACAGCACTCTGATTGTTGTTCGTATCACTCCATAGCTGTCTCTAACTCAGTAAACGCGTCAGCATTTGATGGACCCTTGCTACTTTCGTTGGTGTTGTCCTCGTGTTCACCGGTTCATCATCTACACAGTCGGATTTTTCTTGCACGGAAGTCACAATCTCGTCATCATTTTGCATTTGAAATCCAGTCTTCTGCATCGCATGCCATCCAGGTTTCTACATCAACAAAACTCAACAAAAGCGCAAGTATACACCCCTTTACTTGGAAACAAACTGACCTAATATTCCGCGCAGTTGTTTACCGAATCAACAACTGAAGTTCCCCAAATATCCCTCATCTTGGATTTTCCCGTCACTTCAGGCCTCACGCGAAACAACTGCTTAGTGTTGCACTGTACGAAAACGTATCCGAACTTCGGTTCGGATATTTGTCGCTCCGGATAATAAACGTTCGGATAAACGACGTTCTTCTATACTTATAATTTTTTGTAATATTAGTATTTATAACTTTTTTTATTTCTTTGCTTTACTGAATTGTTTATTTAATATCTAGATATGATTAGTATTTACACCCACTATGAATTCAGAATTATAATGTACATAACAAAAATCGCCTATTTTGGATGCTGCAGGTACCACTGAAAAAAAAATAACATTGTTTTTTCTCTTCATTATTAAGTATCATCAAACGAATGCAGAATAAAATATTGGTACATTCATTTTACGTTTTTTTCCTCTTATTTCAATGGAGCGTACTACACAACGAAAGCTTTTTGATTCGCCGTCTAGACCTTCTGTGTAAAAAATACACATTCTATTCAAATCATGTTGAAATACCTGATGTTTATTTAGTCGTGAGAGAATCGCGAAACATAACGAACTCTGTTACGTGGCGGAAAGGCTGAATATTAAACATTCTGACTAATACAAAAATTTTCTCCTCAACAAAGGATAACTGAAAATTCAATATAGGAAATTAAAAATGTCATGCTACATGGGAAAAGTTTCATTATTGAAACCGAAATTAAAACCTTATTCTAAATCATAAGCTCCCAAAATGGTTCCTACGAAACCCTAGGACTCGTTGTGACTGCTAAGGGGGTCCGTGAAAAATTATAATAGTTTGGGGGTTCGTGGACAAAGTTGGGGGGGGGTCCACGAAAGGTTTAATTAAGAGTAAAATATTTTTAACCCATTCTCATTATTATGAAAGTTAAGGTATCCGACTACCCTAAAATTGCGAATTTTGGCAAAAATTGATAATTTTTTTGTGATTTTATTTTATGGGCCATCTTATTAGCTTTATAAAAGTACTACGTTTATTAATTTTCATTCACTGGAACAAAAACTACAAGTGTTTTAGTAAAAGCAGACGCCATTACTTTAAGCAAGATGTCATACTTTAAAAAGCGTTTTACTCGTAAAGGGCTCGATTAACCATGATTTCCAACAACTCTTTAATGTAACAATAAACTGAAAATTTTTTAAGGAGATCACAAAAAAAAATGAATAGATTTATTTCTTACCAATTTTGAGCTATTTTTGCTTCAATAATTCTAAATACTGGCAAGTAGCCTTTTAAGATTATATCAAGTTATCTCGTGTATTAAAAAAATGTTGTAAAATAGCTGTGTTCTATCTATTTCTAAATAAAAAGCTGTGTCTTTTTTATTTATTTGTAAATAAAAAATTTTAAACTACACTTTTATATCGTATTTCCTTTTTAAAATACGGCCCACTGCTAAAGACGCAATCAGCCGTATATTTAATCGTAGCATTTTCTTAATTTTTGTATAACAAATCAACAATATACATTAGTCGTTACCCACCCGCTGCGGTGGATATTTCATGATGTTGCGTATGGCTATATATTGTTTAAAGGTTATTGATATCTAAATCCAGACATTAAACTTTCGATTGTATTTAAGAACATTCTTTCAGCTCTCGCCTCTTGATTAAAAAGGACAGGACTTGAATTCTTAAAACGGAAGTATATTTATCTTTTACGCCCCATTAACTCCCCCCTTCGGAGTTGAATTCTACGAAACCCGTTATTTCTAGATCTTCTAATTAACAAATGATTGACGTCTGCCAAATTTTCAGATCTGTAAATATAAAAGTTCAATGGGGGGTATTTTTGAAACACCTGCACAACCCCTCCCTCCTTTTCGAGTCATTTTTCTATAAAACTTGTTCTCATCGGATTTCTATTCAACAAAAGAAACATGTCTGTCAAATTTCAAATATTATGACTAATAGTTCCGAGCTCGTGATCAGTGAGTGAGTCGTTTTTTTCCTATATACAGAGAAAGGGAGGCAACTTATTTATTGTTATTCACAATTTTATTATTTATGTTGATAAACGCATTTTCATTTTTATATATAAATTACATTACATTAATTTATAATTACATTATAATTATTCATAATTATTTTATCTCTATTGCAATAATTTATATTATTATTATTATTATTCGATTCGTTAATCTTGTAATACAACGGGCGAATTCAATGCATTGGTCTGATTGACTGTTTTAAATTGAATTGCTATTTATAGCTTGACTTTATTTCGAAAATCTTTAAAAATCATGTTTTTTTATTTTCCTGTTTAGTCTTGTTTTTATAAAATTATTTTAGTATTAAAAAAAGTTATGGAAACATTAAAAATAAATAAGGTTATAAATTTCATAACTTAAAAAGGAATTATAATCGGAAAAAAAAAACTAAAATATAAATCTACCCAAAACTTCGTATGATTTTTGTGGTTCAATGTACTTATTTTGACACTCATGTTGTACACTGAATAGAAATTCCGAATATCGTAGAACTGCGCTGTAAGATCAGGTTATTTGGTGGATATTAGGTAAAGCGATCTTACACTATGGGAAGAAATATTTGCGCAGTACGATCGATGCTTAGTAATCTCAAACACGTCTGCGAGCTAGGATTACAGAAACCGGAATCAGTCTGGGCAAACCATGAGATCTGATGTCGTATGCTCTTCTCTGTTCCGAAACTGGTGGGAAAACATAGTGGGTAAAACATGTGTCTAATGGATCTTCACTAGGACAGTGGTATTATGATCTTATATATCTACAAAGACATAGAAACGTCATCAGGCGAGAGAACCCAAAAGAACAATATACCGAGTAAAAACAAACTGCTTGTTATTTGTTAAGCCATGGATTGATGATCACATGTTGAACTTACAGAAATAAATCGCCAAATTCGTTAGTCAATATTCAGAGCGTCTTTAAATGTCGCTGTTTAAATAATATATTTCTGACATAAATCTGAACAATCTCTTTATTGCTGACCATTAGTTAGGTTTGATTTAACATCGTTCTAGAACGAAGGCTATTGGCAGAAACCTTTGTAATTCTGAACAATTACCAAGTCATGAGGTTGACACTTAAAATGGTTCCTCGCTCTCTTTCATAACTTCTACAGCAGCACATGAGGATTGAGAAACCTTGTCTCATTTGACATACAGCCTTTTTCTGTATTTTGCAAGACAGATACTCGTAGGGTGAGTGAGTGCTTATCAAAGTCGCACACGAGCAATACAAAAAACACTAAGGTTATTGGCAACAAACTTCGTAATTATAAAGTTTGACCAATGAACATGGACGACACGGGAACTGGCACCACCTCGCTAAACTACCACTCCACTTCCATAGAAATACTTGAGCCTCGCGACAGATTCAACGTTCATCAACTCCTCTACACGGAGAGTCTTCAGTGACCCTAGAGCTCGAACTCATAACACCGCCGTGAGTTCATTACTATAACCACAAAGCTACCACGGCCCTGCGATTTTTTTAGATCAGAACTTGAGTCCCCGAGGCTCTATTTGAGCTTAGTCGATCAAAAAAACTCGATCATGAATACTGGAATATCCACTTTGCTGTCAGATTCACAACACTGTAATCTTCTGGAAAAGTTGAAGTTCCAATTTCAATAGAGCTCAAGTCCAGTGACTCGAGCAGAATAATTAGAGCTATTTTATATCAATGGTATCGGAATGAAAACTCGTGATATAGTGTAAAGAAGTTTAGGTTTTAATTCCTTCTCGGTTTTTCCCGAGCTCAGCTAGGGCAGGCGAAATGTACCATCCTGGTTCATCCCAGGTGCAGCTCAGGCCCTGTGAAAATTTACACTGTGCAATCGGTCTTCCCCGAATTATTTTACATGTGCTTTTTATGGTTTCGAATAATTGAAAAGTACCATTCGGTGGAATTTTCCTCAAAAAGAGGATGTCCATCTGCTGAGCACCCCCACCCTCTTGAATCTTCACGTTTATTTGAAAGACACTTTGTTGACTACATTTCCCCAACAGAGAAGAAAACTAATCCAACACGACATTGCATTATTTGCGGCTGAAAGAGAAACAGTAAAGGGAAAAGAAAAGCAAGATTCTACTGTCCAGATTGTGATGATGTTGGAATATGTTTTCAAATTTATCATACACGATCGAATTCTGGCAAATAATTTCACAATCATTTATGTAAATGCAAAAGATGTAAATAAAATTTGTAATTCAAGATAAAAGCTAGGTATTCTAAGATTTATATTTATAAGTTGGAATTGTGTGTGTGTGTGTGTGTGTGTGTGTGTGTGTGTGTGTGTGTGTGTGTGTGTGTGTGTGGTGTGGTGTGTGTGGTGTGTGTGTGTGTGTGTGTGTGTGTGTGTGTGTGTGTGTGTGTGTGTGTGTGTGTGTGTGTGTGTGTGTGTGTGTGTGGTGTGTGTGTGTGGTGTGTGGTGTGTGTGTGTGTGTGTGTGATTAAGTCCACACCTTGCAAAAAAGCCAACTTTACAGGTAAATTACTGATTTATTTAAATAGAATTCTTTACATTAATTTTTAGGAAATTTTGTATGCGAATGGTGCTATTATGAAAGATATGTATGCTTGAAAACAAGCATAAAAAATTGAAGTTTTTTTATTCATAATCCAGAAATAAAATGAACCTGGAAGGGGTTAACAAAATGTGAGAGAATGAGATACACTAGTTTTGAAAATCTTTTCTCCTCATCTGACTGAAGCTCTGAATTACAAAGCCCATTGCTAGTAAACCATGCGTATTCTTGAGCAGTATTTTATCTTGATAAGCTAACTTAACTGTATAACCTTATTTGAATAAATATTTCCTTGGTCCTTATCAAATAAGATTGGCTAATAACTATAATACTTGCTTTTTTCACCTTCGCACAAGGGCAAAAAAAAGCTGTTGGCTCCATATTTTATGGTTTTACCATGGTCAAAAGGGACGATATGGAAACTGAGGATTGATATCTCGCTTTTAATACTTCCGTACTACAATACCGAACATTTATGTGCATATTTTAAGTATCTTTTTATCGTAAAGAATAAATAAATACATTTTTTTACAATCATTTTCTTGCCAATTAAAAATATTTGAAGTTTGTTAAGTAATTTTGATTAGAAAGAAAACGTATTTTAGAAATTTATATCCCCTGTTAGTTAGACATTTAAAACATAATGAAAAATATTTAAAGCAAAAAAATTAGCGCTTAAGTTCAACAACGCAAGATAACAACTGACTTAGTCTTGAAAATAAAATCAATAAATATGAATTTTCGTACCAAGTTTTTCACTAGCGGCTTTTCATGACTTGTTATTTTATACAATACGCCTTTTCAATCAAAATGTAGTTTTTTGACTAAATTAGTCATTGTTTAGCTTGGTTACCTTTACGTTTTTATATATTTTATCATTGCACTAATATTTCTGTATTTATTTATTTTCCAATTTCTTTCCTTCTCAATTTATCTTGCTTTAAATTTCTTTCCCTCTTTCTTGTATTTTTTCATATTTTTATTTCTTTTTTTTTTTTTTTTTTTTTTTTTTTTGCTTTTGTATAATCTTTGTGATGTGAATTCAAATCATTCGCGTAATGCTTCACAAAAAAGTTAAAATGGAGGAATTCGTAATTCTCAAGCAAAAAAACTACCCATTTATTTAACAGGAGTTACCACTAATACTAGAAATAATTTAAAGACATACTAATGTCCCATGTTTGTCTTCTTTAAAATATGAATAATTTAACACACTGATTACACAGAAATTTTCTTGAAAAGACTTGAATATATCTTTTTCCCAACATCATGCTTAAAGTTTCCTTGCCCTATAGCATATTCAATAATTAAAAAAATCGAAAGCTGTATTACAAAAGTTTTTTTTCTGTTCTAGGTATACATATCATTTTTAGAAAAGTGAACATCAATTTTTTCTTACTGACATTTTATTTTTTCTAAAAACAAATCTGACCGCACAATAAATTTTTCCTTTACTAAAAACTTCCAACGTCTTAAAATTCATTAAAAAAAATATTTCTTCGTTTCAAAACAAGTTCCTTGCCCTTCAAAAGTGTACATGATATGTATTAAACACTTAAACTGAACGAAAAGTTAATTTAATTTTCCGAGCTAAATAAAATCAGTTTTTTTTTTAAAAAAACCACCGAAGTTGGAAAAAAAGTGTTTTAAAGACGCATTACAAAATTTCCATGAAAGCCTTTTAATTAAACTGAGATTTCTTTCACTTTTTTTATATAAAATGTACGTTATAATCGACTAATTCAGACATAAAAAATAAATATTTCCTGCCAAAACTAAAGCGTCTTTTTACTAAAATTGATTTTCTAATCGCACGATTTTTTCTTATCGATGTCGGTAAAAGTAGTCAAGGAAACATATTTTTCTCGTAAATTTTCCTGACATATTTAAAATTTATTCTTGAGCCAAATTAAAAGTCTAGACAGGGTAAAAAAACAACATTTCGACCTTTTTCGCTAAAAGAGATTGCAAAATGTGCAAAACACTCTCTAATTAGTAGCAAGAATTTTTTTAATTACCGAAACCTTTCCTTGGAGAAAGATTTTGAAAAATCGAAACTGCTAAACTAAACACCTGACAGTGTAATTAGTGTACCAATTGGTCAGATTTCTTAAGTAATAGAGTATCCATTTTTTATTTATCCATTTACCATTTTCTTGAATGTTATTTTTTTTTAAATTTTTTTCTTAACACTATTTTTAATTAAATAATGAATTTCGTTATTTCGATTAAAATGTTTTAAGAGAAACCAAGTAAATTTTTGTTATAATATGATTACTTTTACGTTTTGGGATCAATTTTTGCTGGATTATTTTTTCAGGCATACTTGCAAAAATATGTTCCAAAGATGAAATTATGTTTTAACAGCTTAAAGTAGAAGATTTAATCTGAATTTTTGCACTCTTTTCATTATTTCAATAAAGGAGGTATTCCATTTTTTATATATTCACTAAAGTGATTCTTCCTATTAAAGAATTTTTTATTTAATGTGACTCAGTGGCGCATACAGGAATTTTTCAAAGGGTCGAGGATGGAAAGTCCACCCTTTTTGCATCATGCCCCAATACGCCACCAGACATATTCTTTTGATTTTATTGATTGTCTGGAAAAAAATAGTAAAAAATAGATAATTTAATAAATAGTTAGCATTAATGAAGCTTGAATTATTAATTATTGAAGGAATACTACCTTTGTTTAGAATTATTTTACGTATTTTATACGTAGAATTAGAATCAAACGAAAAAAATTAAGGATGAGAGGTGGACCCTTAACCCTTGTGTGCATCACTGATGTGACCATAAATTACTATATTATTCAATACCATTCTAAATACAATGGAAAATATTCGGTAAATTGAAATGAATTTGTTTTATAAGCATTCATAAAAAAATTAGCTATTGGTATTCTTCTTCAATCGCTAGACAGCCCTGTGTGGGCCCTGGACTTCTCCAGAAGTTTTCTCAAGTCATCTCCACTTTTGGCAGCTGTTTTCCAGTTCTAGACTTTTAAAATATTGAGTATTTTTCGACACAGCCAATCCTTCTTAATGGGGGTCTATCCTGAGGTGTATTTCCCATGGGCTTTGACAGAAAGATTTCCTTGCAGCAAAGATCTTCATTCATTCTAGCCAGATGACCAACCCATTTAAGATATCCGACTGAATGCGACAACTTTTTTTTTAAAAAAATGAGATATGGGGATTTTTTTTATTTTTTTTTTTGTTATTTATAGATTTGTTTAGTGCATTTTAAGAAAAATGTGCTAAAATTAAGAAGAGAAAATTAAATTATTACTACTAAAATGGGAAAAAGTAAGTAGAAATTGACAAAAAAAATAGTATAAACACGGTCCATTCTGTACCAAAAGTTTATGAACAAATTTTCAATTTTTTCAATCTATGTGTTGCTATATTGTTCATTTTTGAAATAACCTCAGGATGAGAGATATTTTCTTTTCTACAAAAACTGAAGCACTTTATCTCAGTTCTTATATGAAATTGCTTAAAAAACAGTGATTATATTCACATAAGGGACTGTAAATTATGTAATAAAGCAGTGTTTGATAAATCTGAAGGTTAAAACAATTCTACTATTATACAGAACTTAAACAAAAAATTTTACCTAATTATGTTTAAAACTTTTTAGCAATCGCTGACCCCATTTGATTATTTTCAAAAAATCACATTTCGAGTAAAACGCGTTTTAAAGCATGACATCTTGATTAAAGTAATAGCATCTGCATTTACTAAAACACTTGTAGTTTTTGTTCTAGTGAACGGAAAGTGATAAACTTGGTATTTTTATAAAGCTAATAAAATGACCCATAGAATAAAATCATAAGAAAATTGTCAATGTTTGGCAAAATTCACAATTTTAAACCATAAATCTCTGTAATTTGACAAATTTTACAATATATCAGGGTGTTTGCAAATTTTTTAGAGTTCTATGTTAGATCTTCTCCATGATCCATTCACTTGGATCCCACCAAGAATACAGCGTAAGAACTTTTTCTCGAAAATTCCCAAAGCTTCCTCATCACGTAAAGTCAATGGCCAAGTCTCTGATGCATAAGTCAAGACAGATCTTATATGACTTTTGTAAAGAAGCAATTTAGTTCTTAATTTGAAGAAAATGGATTTTAAGTAACTCTTCAAGGCAGGGAAAGATCTATTTGCAGCAATGATTCTTTTATAAATTTCTGGGGATCAAATTATAATTCGTTCTTAAATCTAGTTTCAAATCTGAATAAAGGGCATTAATTGTTGAACGTCGGTTAAAACGTTATTTTCCTGACTGATTGTCTGTGGACAATTGAGAAACTGGTAAAATTCGATACCACCAATAATTATACTCCTTTAATCTGTCAAGAAATACTGTATGTATGTTAAATGATGATTCTTTTTAATAAAATGTATGCTGTCGCCTTCTGACTGCAAATTAAGTTCATTTAATTTAATAAATGAATCTGTTAAATAGGTAAATTTGATTTCCACTTGTGATTAAATTTTCTTTTAAAATTAAAGTAACTATCTGGTTTAGTCTGTCGTAGACCCTCCATTTACACTTCATGGAGCCCCAAATTATTTTTTCTCTGACGTGGACCCCTTGAAGGTCGTCATAAGCCCCTGAGGGTCGATATAGACCACTACGGGAATCACAGATTTAGTTCATTTATTAAGACAGTAAATTCTTTATAAGATAAATTCTTTTGAGAAGTATTGATTTAAATAGTCGACATGAGCTCTATAATTTCGATATTGTATGATAATTCTTATCATTGAATAACCGTTGTATGTCTATTAATGGGTTTTAAGTATACATCATAGCAAAAAAAAAATTTATATAAAAATAATATTTTGTTGAAATATACTTCTTTAATCTACCTTTCCAAAAAAACATATTAATTTTAAAAATATTAACCGAATTATTAGAGTATTTATTCGTAAAAAAGGCCCAAAAATTGCCACGAAAATCATACATATGCATTATTTTTACAAGCATTAGCATAAATTTACGGCATGTAAATTCCATGTTAATAGGATCAATAGAAATGATATGCTTTTTTTTTTTTTTTGTATATTTTTAAGTGTCTACAAAACTTATAAGATTTTAAAATATATTACTGAAACGCACGCGCGTTTCGTTATTTTTAAAGTATTAAATTGAAATTTATTAAAAATAAACACTGACTAGAACTAGAACTAAAAAAAATTGTTGGATAAAAATATAAAAACTACATTTGCAGAGAAAAATTACCTCCACAAATCGTTTTAAATTTCATCATGAAATGCGTTAAAAAGCTATTTAGTTAATTTGATTTTTAAAAAACGTTTAATGCAAATTATTCGATGACTCTTTCTGCAATATTGTTTGAATGTTTTTATAAGATAAATTAACAAATGCATAAAAATTTCATAAGAAATTTGTTTGAATCTTCCTTTTATTTTTTCTTGTTTCTTAACTATCCCTTGATTATACCCCCCCCCCCCAATTTAAAAAAATTCTTTTTGCTTAATATTGCACAAATAAATGCCTATTTGTACAAAATTTTAAGGGATATTTTAATTTTATAATGTTATTTTCCATGAATACATAACATTTTATGATCAAGAAGCTAGAAGTTAACCATAAAGCTTCACTGTAACCGTGTCTCTCCCATGACTGATCGTAGTTAAAGACAGAGCCCATCTCGAATGTTTTCCACCAATCAGATGAGCGACTTCCATTAAGCAAATGCATGTTAGGGAGCTCAAAGATAGCAAAGCAGTTTGTGCTTGCATCTTTCTGCTATTCCTTAGGGTACGTGTACTTGATGGAAGATATTTTATCTCAGAATCGATGGCGGAAGTTGGAGGTGGTTATAAGTTAGTGGCATCTGCATCTGCTGTTTATTACTAGGCTGCAAAGTAAAATATGTTACAATCAGAGTCGGTTTTGAGAATTCATAAATTTTACCAAGCTCGGTCGTTCGCATGAGTTATTGACAGTCATAAATAAAACGCTAATTTTTCGTGGATACATTTTTAAAGATGAAGTTTTGTATTTTATTAAAATACAAATACACAGGTCAAAAATTATATAAATTATCGATGAAAAATCTGATTTCTTAATGCTGATAGTATAAATAGGTATTGTCTCAAAATTAGATTCTAAAGTCATTTCATTTTTAAACTTATATTTACCGTACATTCCGGCGCGTTCAACGCGCTCTTTAGACACAAAAAATAAGATCAACATTTTCGGACGCCGGATGTAAAAATGCTTGCTTTAAAAATAAATGGATGAGCCTAAAACAAAAATTATAAATCTAATTATTGTTTGTCTTAAGGAAATGACATACCATATGAACTTTCAATGTTGAATAACGTGAAAAATACGACATGTTTATCTTCAATTATACACTCGACAAAAAAATTAGCGCACTAAGAAATAACTACGGGATCGTAACAAAACTTGGCATGAAGATGCATGTCGGGATGTTATGCGAATGATTAGAAATGCAGCGTGATTGCGCATTACTTATAGCCGGTAGAGGGCGTTTAACGTCGTTCTTCGTGGAGTATAAAACAGCTTACCAAAGCTTGTTTGAGTGTGCTGAATCGTTTACAAAGGAAGCGCTGAGGTAGACCTACCATTATGCTGTTTTCGAAGACAATATGACAATATGTAGTTTGAGAGGGGGAGAATCATCGACATGATGGAAGCTGGGTGGTCAGCTAGGCGAGTAGCTCGCCAATTAGGCCGCTATGATTGTGCTGTGAGGAGGTGTTGGAACCAATGGATCCATTTACACGAAGACCAGGCTCAGGACGCCCTCGACAGATCAGTTGTCGAGAAGACCGCCATATCGTAAGAAATGCACGCGCACAGCCAACTGCTTCATCGACCGCCATCCAGGCACAGATAGCATGTTCATTAGGGGCCCCTATGTCTTCTCGAACCATACGAAGGCGCCTGGCTGAAGGACATTTGGGATCCTGGTTCCCATTAGGTGTGATACCCTTGACGCCCACCCATTGACGCCTCCGTTTGGAGTGGTGCCGCGACCAAGGAAACTGGACTGCAGGGAAATAGAACCAGGTCGTCTTTAGCGACGAATCCAGATTCAATCTCAGCAGTGATGAGAATCGTTTTCGTGTGTGGAGACTCCGTGGTGAACGCCTCAATCCTGCCTTTGCTTTACAGCGACACACAGCTCCCACAGCTGGTGTGATGGTATGGGGTGCCATTGCTTACAATAAACGGTCACCCCTAACATTGATCCTTGTCACCATGACAGCCCAGCGGTATGTCCATGACATCCTGCAACCACATGTGTTGCCACTCATGCAACGGCTCCCAGGAGCCATTTTTCAATAAGACAATGCTCGGCCTCACACAGCAAGGGTGTCACAAGACTGTCTCCGCACTGTTACTACCCTTCCTTGGCCTGCCCGATCCACTGATTTTTCTCCAATCGAGCATATCCATGATCATTTGGGACGGTGATTTGGGCATCCCACAAGTTTTAACGAACTAGAGGCAAGGTTACAGTAGATATGGAACGAAATGTCTCAAGACATGGTACAGAACTTGTATGTCTCAATGCCCGATTGTATCGCATCGTGCATTCGCGCTAGAGGGGGTTCAACAGGATATTAAATCCTCCGTTCTTTTGTCTTTTTCTCTGAAATAAAGGATCCTTTTCCTTTGATTTTCTAATCATTTACTTAAATCAACGTAGTCATTACGTGTGTAAAATTTCGTTTCATCTTGACAACTCCTTCTTGGTGCGCTATTTTTTTTTTTTTTTTTTTTGTCCATAAGTGTATTTTCAGGCATATCATAGACTTCTGTTTCATCTTCACTAACACTATTACTCTGATCCATAAGCAAATAATCATCTTCAATTTGATCTACATTGTTAGTTATACAACATTTTTGGATGACTTTTCAGTTATGTCAGGCTTTATTTCTGATTCCATGGTTTTATTGTCCACTCATATAGTGTTTCTAGAATGGCATGGTGCATTTGATTTCCTTTTTGTAAATGTTTTCATCTTCTAGCATCCACATTCTTCTAATGCCTCTTCTCTTGCGCTTTAGACTTTTAGTTCTAAAAGTATACTGAGTGTTGGTCAAAAGCCTGGTATAACACTTTGAATAAATTGCTTCAAAAAACGAGAACATTGCACATGTACATTTCAGGATGCTTGGTAAAATAAATGGGTGCGCATTATTAAACAAATATACCTAAAATATTTTTTTTAAAAATGCTATTTGAAATTATAGGAACGCGTTATACGTCGGAATATACGCTACATTACAATATATTCTGCACATTTTTCACAATAAATGCGAGCCAACATATAGGGCAATTGTTTTCAGATTTCTGTTCATCTCAAGTATAAACCAGTTGTAACGGGTCTATTCGCGAGTCTCCTAATAATCCTTTTGGGAAAAATCTATTTCTTTAAACATTGTTCTATTCAGAACTTTCTCCCAAAGAAGAAGATGCGGTTTATGTAAATCAAGGCTTATATTTAAGCATTAACTTTCAGGTTCGAGAGAAAGAGAGGTTAGTAGTTAGATGATTGTTGTCGTGTCCTTCCCGAAGGGAAGGAATGAAAGTTGCCAGAGCCTGTGAGACAGGTTGAATTTCCTAATGATAGATGGAGGCACCACCTATCTCCACCACCACAATTTAAGCATGGAACTGGAGAGGAGGGAAATATTCTCCAGCCCCCTACACTCGTGGTTTCTGCTGCGGCCGCCCACAAGACTTTCGGACCCACTGATTTAATGAGCACGTACTCTGTATGCACTCGGTGGTATTTGGTGGCATCGGGCATCGAACCCAGGCCCTCCGGTCTGGAGTCCGATGCTCTAACCACTAGGCTACCCATAGCCCTAAGTTAGTGATCAACGTATAGTAGTAGAAAGCTAGTCGATAGTGAATCATCGATTAATTATTTGGTATTTAAAATTAATAACTGACGTTTAGTCAATAAGATGTATTTAAATTAGATTAATATCGATTAGAAGTTGAATAGCTGAGACGGGAATTACGATTATTTATAACGTGTATTACCAAAATGTTCCAGTAGTAAGTGATTCACACAATTCATAACTAAATATTAAATATCTCGTCTACCTCATTTTTGCTCCAATGCTTATTTATGAATGCTTATCCTATCGTGGGATGTTGAGATTATTAAAGAATTAATAAAATATATTTGTTTTGATTATGGCCGTTCTCTCTCTCTCTCTCTCTCTCTCTTCGTTCTATATAACTTCCAAATACTGATGGATGTGAGAGGACATCCGTCACACAGTACTTTGTCAAAATTATAGTTTTCTATGAGTAATAGTGATGTAATAAAGACGATGATAAAATGTTTCCTATATGGTGTGTGTAACAAGTCGATAATGCGTAATAAACTGAAGGATTATTGAGACAGAGAAAGGAGAGAAACTAAGAAGAAAAACCTTCATGGTATATAATAAAATTGAAACAAGGTAAAACAAAAATTATATTAAAAAAACTATTATATCATTCTGATTTCCCTTTCAGAATTTGTTTTAATCATTTCCTCGAATAACTTAAATAACATTTTTAGGTTAAATATTTCCTGATAGACGGTAACAAACAATTCAAATCTAAAAAATAATTGCGTTGTCACGCATTCTGGGAAAATTTAATAATAAAAAATGAAATTCTATAAATTGTTTCTAAGTAATAACAGCGAGAATTTAAATTTTAAACATTTCAAAGTATTTGCATCAGCATTGAAAAATGAATGATTTCCATTAAAAGTAATTGTTCGTTGAAAGGTGCATTCATCGTAAAAAATGAGGGTCTTTGAAATGAAATTTTTAGCTAACAATTTGTCTCCTTTTGCGCAAAACTTTGCATTAAACCTACAAAAGCTGATAAAAATCAAAAACTTGAACACGTAATCAAAAATGTTCGATTAAATTGTTTGAAAGAAAACCCTCTCTATAAAATATCTCAAAAACAAAAAGCTATGGAATTGAAAGAAAAAGCATTTTAAAATAATTGGTAGGTTGGAATTAGATTTTCCAGATTCCTTTTCTGTCCCTAAATGTTAAAAAACGTTTTGACAACGGACCACGTGTTTTGAGTCTCTGTCAATTAATAAGGAAACAAGTAATACAAAAAAAAAAATTTTAAGTCAATTCCTACTTAGGCCAACAAAGAAAAATTTTATTTTATTTGCTTTTTAATAAATAATTACAATTAATATAAATATGTTTTTATGACAGAATCACAAAGAAAAAATGACAAAATAGAAAGCGATTTTCCTTGCAATTTTTCATTTTCCTTTCTATTTATGACGTTTGACTATTTTTTGTTACCATTTATTTATTAGTTAAATTTAATTATTCTAATAAAATAGTATAGCAAAAAATTGCATGCTCAAAAAATAAGATACTGCTAGTTAAATTATTGATAATATATCTGCTAATTAAATAACAACACTCTTATGTTATTATGAGAATTTAGTTCTTCAACTATAAAAATATTTTTCGTCTACTGGGAACTAAATATGAATATTTAGTTTCTTACGAGTCGATTAGTCAACACAGCAACTCTATACATCATTTCATCATTTTAAATTTAAGACTCTTCTACCCTATTCTAAGCTACACTGAAATATATTGTATTGTATTCATGACTGGATAGATTTTGAGAGCCATTTAACCGGAAGAAAGTGAAAATAAATATATCTCCTGGTGATTCACTTCATTCGGCCACACCCATATTCTCCCTAGGAAAACGCCCATCAACGTTAGGCGCAGATTTGAAGGAAATTCGTATGGATAATCTTTTTCATTCCGACTTCTGAGAAATGTTACTTAAGATATAAATGATTCATTTTTCTTTTACAGTATTAGAAACAAATGTCACATAAATATAGAGCCCCATTTAGCTGAAATAAGAGTAAAAAAATTGATGACTGCACAGCAGTGTAACTGAGAACATTTGGGCCCCCAAATTGGATTTTACAAAGGGTAGGTACTTGGTGGCAGTCAGGACTTGAACCCACTAGAACCTTGGATTCCCCCCCCCCCACGATGCGGGGGTATACGTTACTTCACTGTGACTGCAACTTATACATGTTTTCAGGCAACATATTAAACTTAAGGAATGTATTATCAACCTGTAGCGGAGATATCAAGCGAGGTTTCCCTCTTCAAAAATAAATTTGGGGTTATTTAACGTCATTAGAAGCGTTTAACAGCCCACGTTTTTACAGGAAAAACGTAATATGCAAATATGTAACCTCTGTCTCTCTCTCAATATAGGAGAAACTCAACTCACTTTTCACGAGATCTCCACAACCATTAGATAGATCTACAGAGTTGAAATTTGGTATACATATTTCATTTGATCAGTAGAGATCCATTAAGAAAGGGTTTTGCGTTAATCGATGCCCAAAGAAGTTTGACAGTGTTAAGGGTTTGACTTTGGGGTGTTGTGTTAAGGGCTGACTAAGGGGGACAGTTCGATGAAAAAACTTTCGTTTCTGAACTATCAGACTAACAGACTTGAAATTCTGCAAACGTGTTTCTTTTGTTGAATAGAGATTCTCAAATAGATTTTACGGAAATTGATATGCAAGATTAGGGTACGAGGCCATACATATTAAAACAGAGGGAGCTTTTTTTGGAGCTATTAAACCTACCAGCTTGAAAAATTTGTACACGTGTTTCTTTTGTTGAGTAGAGATCCGCTAAAAACGGGTTTTGCAAAAAGAGTTGCCGCGGGGATTACGGGGGTGTATATATAAAAAAGTTCCCGGTTTTGTTGAGTAGAGAACATCTAGTTTTGCGGAAATTAACTCCCAATAGAGTTTGTGGCGGCTTCATTGACAAAGACTTCTATTTCTGAACTAATAGAGACCAGAGTTGAAATTTGGTAAGTATGTTTCTTTTGTTGTGTAAAAATCCGCTAAAAAGGGGCTCTTCGGAAATTGACACCCTATGTAGGGGTGGTGTTACGAGGCGTAAATAAAAATTATGCTTCAGTTATAAGGGGAGGGCTATAAAAATATTTCTCAATTCAGTGTAAGGCTTAACGCTAGGACTTAGATATCAATAACTTAACAAAACAGTATTTCGTCATAAAACATCAAGAAACACCCAGCAAAACGGGTTGCTAACAGGTATGTAAAGTAATTTGAGAAGTAGACAGCTAATAACAATACTTCTTCTGTCAAACCATATTGAAATTCAGTTGCTATTGTTTCCTCTTAGATAGATAGATAGATAGATAGATATGTATAGATTGAAAAAAAGATCATCTAAATTTATTCCGGGACCCAGCAGATGTTTATGAGGATAATAGCAGTGGCCTGTATCCCTTCTCTGGTTTTGTCAGATACGTAAAATTTGATTCTTTGTTGTCATGTGCGATTGTTAATATTCCCTTCATAAATTTTGGCTAATTCATCAACAAAATATAATTGAGATATATTTGTGTTTATAATTAGTTATAAATTATATAGCTTCTACACCTGTAACCATGTGTGGTCTGAGTGCAGAACCCTGTGAATTACACTCACGTCCATAAATTAGGGAAAATGAAGTTAAGGCAAAGAAAGAAACATAAGCAAAACAAATTTGACTTATTTGTAAAGTCTATATATTAAACAAAAGGTAAAGAGCAAAAAAGATGCTATATATTTGACATAATTAATAAAAATTGCGATTTTTACTCCGTGGAGCAAATTTTAAAAAAGAACCTATTTACAAAAAACAGTATAACATGGTTAGTATGATGGTTAATACGGAGTATGTCTCCCGGACGATGCAATACAGGCCTTACAACGCCTACGCATACTGAGTATCAAATTATCAATCTAATCTTCGGGAATATTACACCACTCATCAAGCAATGCCCTCCGAAGTTCCGGTAGACAGGTGGGATGAGGTTGAAGGGCTGCAATTCGTCTGCCAAGCATATCCCACACATGCTCTATTGATTCAAGTCCGGTGAGCATGCTGGCCAATCCATACGGGTGATATCCTCCGATTGAAGGCATTCGTCTACAATGTTTGCATGGTGAGGACGGGCGTTGTCATCCATAAACAGAAATTCAGCACCCATGGCGCCCCGAAACAAACGTACATGTAGTTTCAGAATGACATCCCGATAGATGTGGCTCGTTACACTCTGAACATGCAGGTCAGTTCTGGAACCAAGAATAATACCTCCCCAAACGAGCCATCCTGCACCACCGTAACGGTGTCGTTTAATGGTGTTCTCTTGGTGGTAACGGGTACCTGGCGCTCTCCATTTGAAAGTCCGGAGAGAATCAGACTGCAAACTCAACCTGGACTCGTCGGAAAACATCACACAAGACCACTCTTGCGGTGTCCACAATGCATGCTCTCTACTCCAGGTTAATCGCAGGCGACAGTGAGTTGCGGTAAGGGGAACACATCTGACAGGCCAACGAGCATATAGACCAATGTGCCCTAAGCGTCTGTACACAGTCTGCCTTGAAACTGTCGTACCGGTAGCTGAAGAGAGCTGACGAGATAGGTCTGATGCTGTGCTCCGTCTGTTTCTTTTGGCAGTAACTGCCAAATACAGGTCCTCATTCGGCGTTGTAAATCGGGTGCGACCTGTTCTGTAACATCTACTCACAATACCATCATCTTGGAATCCTTGCCAAAGCCTGGAGATGACACTCTGGGTGATTCCAAGTTCCTCGCATACTTCCAGCTGGGTACGTCCACATTCCAGTCGTCCGATAATTCTACCACATAAAAAATCATCCAAATGCTTCCTTTGTGCCATAACTATGCGGTTATTGCACTGAAAGGCTTTTAAAGCGCTTGTGAAAAATTTTACTTCTTTACCTCCATTCCTTATATACCCCTCTCTTACACTCTCGTCATTGTGACGTATTATCCGCGCCATCTGGTGGTTTTCTGTAATTTGCATATCCTTCTTCAAGATGTGTGTGATAATTCTACAGGTGAAATTTTTATTTTAGAGTTCAATTTCTGTGTGATTCTGAATTATTCTTAATTTATGGACATGAGTGTAGTTACACAGACTGACGTTTGAAGTTCTATCACAAGTCCAGTGCCCGAATTTTTAAGTACCTATTTTTTTTGAAAAAAGAAAATGATTTTTTAATAATGTTTTTTAAGTCCAAGATATTAAATTTAAAATGTAAGAAAGGCTTCGAGCAAATAAGTCTTGAAGTTTTGTGTTGTCTAGACAGTTTTAAGACCACTTAAATTTGATGTCTTGAAAATCCTGTTAGAGGATCGATCGTTCTTATAGAAATATGAGCTTTTAGTCTTTTTGAAAGAGTAATATACTTCTAGAATATTTTTTAAAGCATTAATACTGCGCTATCATCATTTTGTTATCGCAAATTCTCAATTCCTCTCAAAATTTAATTTATCTTTATATTCCACTTTTAAAGATTTTTAAGTCCTCTAAAGAAAAATAGCAATCGATAGGGAAATTTGAGAAGCTAATAACATTCTTTATATATTAAATGACAAATCCTCGTTTATAAATTTCAACACCTAGTTCAAAGGAATAATTTCTTGTTCAAAGGAATAATTTTGAAACCCACCCTTCTCACTTACGCATAGATTATTCAATTAAATAGTGATAACTTTATTTATTCTTTACAAAATAAAAAGATGCGAAATCGAAAAACTTAGTTAAGTATTTACTTATTTATTATCCCTAGGTTAGCACCTCTAAGTCATGGCCAAAATTAAACCCTTATTAGAAATTTGAGCCTTCTTGATGATCCAAATGCGATACCTAACTTAGATTAAAGGAAAAATATACGGTAACAATTAAAAACAAGGATTTTACTCTGGACTACTCAACTGTAGACTTAATTATTTTTTCGGTGAAAATTTAATCCAAATGTTCAAAATGTGAATTGAAGTTCTTGAATTTCGACAAACAAGTCTATTTACCGGACTCGTTTGCCGTTTCTCCTTTTTTTTCTGTAAGACATGTTTTTGGAGATAGCGCAAGATTCGCGGCAAGAAAACCATATTGCAATTTCTCTTAATCGAATAGATATAAATTTGTTCTTCAACTTTATATTTTTATTGCGGTTAGAGTTAAGAGATTAAATAAAATGAAAATTTCGACGTTGCAACTGTGTCAACTAAAAAAGGAGGTAGACATATCTAATTCTGAACCTGCCTTATTGGACGCAGTTTTATCTCCAGACGTAATATCCCATCTTTGTCATTTTGGACACTGTCTGGGGGTTTGGCGACTTTAACCAGTCGTTTATGATTCGCACCCGTTCGAATAATGCTTGATTTTTCAAGAAAAATCCGCTTACGTCATAGATTGTGATATTTGCAGATTTCTCCATTAATTTCCAGAAGCATCCATATGGTCAGCAAGTCACCAACATGGTCGTCAAAAATGATGCCAACGTGGCTCTATCACCAATATTTCGCCAATTTTTCATTGAATCGCCATTATAATGTAAGGAACGGTGTTGCTTGCGAATATTACAATTTTAACATAAAATAAATACAACAGGTAGTATTATTAACTTATTACACATCCTTAGATATTTACACTTTTTTTGTATTCTTTACCAAAACTCGTAGCACTATAAAATTATACTAAGCAAAACAGTTATTTCCTACCGATTGTCTTTGATTTTGATTTAAATATACGTCAAAGTTTATTCAAGATATTATAATCTTTAGTTAAATGCATTTACCGAAAAAGTATATTATCTTGATAGTTTGATTGTTTATTGATGTCACACTTTTTTGAAGTTCAATCGGTTTGATAAATTTCTTTTGTTGAGGATTTCATAGACAGAATGTTTTGAATTACAATATCAACTGTGCTATGCAATCAAGATTAAACTCAACTTGGACTTAAAGTTTTCACTTGGCTTAGCACGGAAGTCTGGTGGAAAACATATAACTTCAGGTACTATCCTCGTCACTTTATATTTGGGTTAAAAATTATCAATTTCGTTCTTTTCTAGTTGACTAATGTGTAGATTAATAGAACTTAAGCTGCTCCATCTCACAGGACTGGGCAAGGTGATGTATGGTTCATGACATAAAATTTGGGCAACAGACATTTCAGATTATGTACTCGTCATTTATTAAGGAATTGTAAGATTGATAGCTAACCGTGTTGTGCGTTTAAATGTCCTGTATATGTTCTTTAGGTACCCCACAGTTCTCCTCGATCATTTCCAATTGTAAAACAGTATATTCTACTGCAGGGGTTGGCAATCTTTTAGTTGTGGCGTGCCAAACCAATCTATCAGTATGATTCAGCGTGCCACAAAGGACATTTTTGAAACAATTCGATTCCCTCGATAATGCATGCAGAAGTAGACAATAGAGATAAATAATATAGATATTTAGTTTTATTATATATTAATTTTGCATCATTTAATGATATTTCTTAACATAAAAATAAACAGCATAAAACATAACTATTTTTTCAACAAAAATTTTAAAAAACTAAAGTTGTACATATATAATTTGTATTTTCAAACATTTATTAAAATAAGAAATAGACAATATAAAATATAAGTATTTCTCTTCTCTCGATATAGTTAAATAAAAAGATAAACAAAAATTTTAAAGCGAACCTAGTGCTTGTTCGACTTTCATACGAAAAAAAGTCAAGGGTATAATTTGTGATTATCAATTTGTCAAGATACTGATCATTCAGTTGTTAAACAATTTTTTTGTGGACTCGAACTATTTTTCATATTAGGAAAGAGATTTTACTTAGATATGTAGAATCAAAAATAAGAAAGCATAGTGCATGCAGTTTTCTCTCTTCAAATAAGTAAATCTCTCCAGAAATGATATTGAATAATTTACAAAATAGCAGCACGTTTCTCTTTAGGGTTCTCTTTCATATTTCTTTCGTAATTCTGTAAATATCCATTATTCTTAACATGTTTATTAAATAAGGTCCATCAGAAATTTATCAACTTCCATCCACTCAAAAATCGACTTATTTGTTGACTTTGTAGTGTGCTACTGAGAATTGTACCACGTGCCATAGGTTGCCGACCCCTATTCTACAGCTAACGAAGGAATTCTACAAACAAGCTAAAAAACAGTCTTCTAGGTGTGTCAAGGAGCCACTGCAGAAGAAGGTCAAGGTCATGAAGTTATGGCCAGCGTTGTCGAGCTCGAGTCCCAATGCACCTGAGGACCCGCCATGTAGAGGGTCTGATGCACGTTAAATAAGTCGTGGCTCTATTGGTGTGGTGCGGAATTTTCGAGAAGAGGAAAGCCAGTTCAGGTGTCCTCGTTGTTTGAAGGGGGTTCATTGCCAAAAATTCCAGTGTAGTTTCAAAGCGTGACTTAAGTAAAAAACAGTGCCGGTTTATCCATTGAGCGCTTAGGGTGGGCGCCCAGGGGTCCAGGGCCCGGATAAGTTGGACTTAACCAGATTATATGATTATAAATTTCGATCCGCCAGTGACAAGAGGCATGTATATCCTCTGTGCCCAAGGCCTGAAATGAGCTTAAATAGGCACTGGTAAACAATCATTCATACAATCATTCGTATATTTCTCTATCATTTTGTATATTTTTCTCTATACGTATATTTCTCTATCATCTGTTGTAAATGAGATTTAAATTATCAAAGCAAATACATCTTATTTTTACGGTAATTGAAATGTCTAAATAAGTACTTTCAGTGTATCAAATGGCTGATTTAATTTAGATAAGAGGAAAATAAATGGTTTAAATGAATTATTGTACTGACATTCTCCCGTATAAACTTTCGACCCCTTGAGAACTTTCATTAAATTGATAATGTCGCAATGGATTGATTTTATCCAGCTTTTAGTAAATTGATAATACATCGTAACGACGTTTTCTTAGATAAAGTTAACTACATGCTTAGGGAAGAAATATTCTTCAAAGTTCAAGATTTCTAAGTACATCGGCACCGTCAAACCTTTATTTTTATCCAGTAATTAAATACTATTTATTTTTAAGCCCCCTTCCAGTTCCCTGATTTCTACTCACTAAAGATTATTTTTAAAACAATGCGAGCTTCTCATTTTAGATATGTGAGCCTCAAAGTTTTAAGATAACATAATACGGAGATTTAGAGAGCAAGGCACTAGCTCATGCATTATCCTCGTTTATTTAATAATGATTCTAATCAACAAAAGTACACCGAAAATAGTTTTTTGTGTAAATTCAGAGCTATCAAATTAAACAAATCAATATTTCGTGTGGAGAGCTTTGTTCTAAGGAAACATTTTCCTCTCCAAACATAAGCAGTTAAGCCTTAAACAATAAAGTCGTAATCTATGTTGCCATGATGGATCTTATAAATCTTTGACCTAAATATTTTGTTAAGATTCAGTTAAGGTATCCGACTACTTGCGACGACTTTTTTTTTTAAAAAAAAGGGAGGTATGGTGCTTTTCTATGGTTTTTAGATTTGTTTAGTAAATTTTAAGAAAAATAGGCTAAAATTAAGAAGATGAAAAGAAATTATTATTAATAAAATGTGGGAAAAAAGGGGTAAAAATTTACAAAAAATAGATTAAACGAGGCCCATTTTGTACCAAAAGTTTTTGAACAAATTTTCAATTTTTCAATTCTGATGTGTTGCTATGTTATTCATTTTTGAAATAAGTATAAGAGATATTTTAATTTTTACAAAAACTAGAACACTTTATCTTAGTTATTATATGAAATTGATTTTTAAAAAAGTGATTATATTCACATAAGGGATTGTAAATTTTGTAATAAAACAGCGATTGATAAATCTGAAGGTTAAAATAATTCTACTATTATACAAAACATACACAAAAAATTGCAATTAATTATTTTCAAAACTTTTTTAGCAATCTTTGTCTTCGTTGATCTTTTTCAAAAAAACACATTTCGAGTCAAACGCGTTTTAAAGTATGGCATCTTGCTTAAAGGAATGGCATCTTCTTTTATTAAAACACTTGTAGTTTTTGTCTAGTAAACGGAAAGCAATAAACTTGTTAGTCTTATAAAGCTAATAGGATAGTCAATAAAATAAAATCATAAAAAAATTTGTTAATTTTTGTAAAAAATCACAATTTTTTGGTAGTCAAATACCTTAAAACCATTACATAAAATAATAGGAGCTTCTTCATATTGAATAGACCTAGATTTTACAGTCCTCACGTTTCCTAGTGCGCGGACTTTAGAAAAAGATTCACAGATCACCTAGGGGTCACGGTAACCTTGTGGTTATGATCACGGACTCGTTTCCGGTATTCGATCCCTAATGTCACTGTAGATCTACCGTGTAAAGGGGCGCATGCACATAAATTCTGCCGTGGCTCAGTGTTCCATCAATGACTTGGTATGGTAGTTTAGGGAGAGGGGTGTCAGCTGAGATGTCGTCCTCTTCACTTGACCGTGACTCAAAATTACGAGGTCCATCACCAATAAATAGCCTTCGTGTTGCTTTAGAGTGTGATGTTAATAAACATCACTCACTCAACCCCTACCAGCATTAAGGATGGAGAGTGTTTTTGCGTTGCAGAGGGTAGCTTTACGTTGTCATGAAGGAAAATCACACATAGTGACAATTTTCTACCCATTGTGACGTATTACTTCACATTTATTAATTTCACTTGTCATCTTTGCACAAAATTTGGCAACGCTACCTGATGCTTGCTTGAACGTATCCATCACATACCTCTGCTGTTGCAAATTGTTGCTGCATGTAGCAAAGTTGCCTTTGGAAATTCAGTCATCCTGCATAGTTTTGTAGACCAAATGACGAGTTTACCCAGCGTTACCGGCTTTGTCTATAACGAAACTCCGCGAATGTTATTTTCCCTGCAGTAACTTTCTCCTTGTGGGAAAGTTGAATTTTACATGCAAAGTCTGCATCCTAGTATGAACTTGAAAAATAAGATTATGCTAACCTTGAAAATGTGATCAGGGTTACTAGATTGGTGACTTTACAGTCTCTAACAACAAATTTAGTGAAAAAAAGATATCGCCAAGGAATCATCGAGAAGTAGATCAACCTTCTAGAAATCACCTTGCGGCTGTATCATGAACCTTTGAAACAAAGGTCGAGCCCATTCAGAAGAGAGCTCAGTCGATATCAGAATCTACTTGTGCGTTGACTGCGATAACGGAGAAAGACTTTATCCGTTTCAGTTCCTGCTTGTAAAACTGCTCCAAAAAGCCGTTTGTGGGATATTGTAAGACTTGTTTATAACGAATGCGTTATTAACCATTTCAAATATACTATTATAATATTTCTTTGTGTATGTACGTCGATTTGTGTTCATGTTGTCATCTGATCGTCCCTGTCAGTTAAGGTATCCGACTACCCTAAAATTGTGAAATTTTCCCAAAAAAAGGACAAATTTTTATGATTTTATTGTATATGCCATCTTATTAGCTATAAAAAATACTAAGTTTATTGTTTTCCGTTCACAAGAACAAAAACTACAAGTGTTTTAGCAGATGCCATTCCTTTAAGCAAGATGTCATGCTTTAAAACGCGTTTTACTTAAAATGTTAAGGTGTTTTTTTTTTTTTTTTTTTTTTTTTTTTGAAAATGCTCAAACGGGGCCAGCGATTGCTAAAAAGCTTTGAAAATAATTATCTGAAATTTTTTGTGCGAGTTCTGATTCATATTTATCAATCACTGTTTTATTACAAAATTTACAGTCCCTTGTATGAATATAATCTGTTTTCTTAAGCTATTCCATATAATAACTAAGATATAGTGCTCTAGTTTTTCTAAAAATTAAAATATCTCTCATCCTGAAGGTCATTTCAAAAATGATTAACATAGCAACACATCCGAATTGAAAAATTGAAAATTTGTTAATAAACTTTTGGTACAGAATGGGCCACGTATATGCTATTTTTTTTGTAAGTTCTTACCATTTTCTTCCCATTTTAGTAATAATATATAATTTATTTTTCTTTCTGAATTTTACCATATTTTTCTTAAAATGTACTAAACAAACCTAAAAACAAAAAAATCCTCGTATCTCCATTTTTTCCAAAAAAAAGTTGTCGCAAGTAGTCGGATACCTTAATAAATTTGCTATTATTTACATAATTGGAGTCATCAGCTGTTTTCCCCCAACATTTAACTTGAATGACCTGTAAACTATGTGTGTGTATTTAACCAATACATATGTATTAATGGTTTATTTTTTTTATCTTTACAGATCCCTTAGAAGAGCTAAAAACCTTCCACCCCTTGCTAGTGCAGAGACACTCACCCCTTCTCTCATCTCATCGTACGGAAGCATAGACAGCGTGGTCTGAGAAAAACAGTATTCTTTAAATTGGCAAAGGGAACGCACACTGGATCTATCTGTTCAACACTAGAAATGTCTTTCTACATGAGAAACGAAAGGAAAGCATTTTTTAAGTGTATTCATCACTTCTGATAATTGTCACCGATAACTTCGTTTCTAACTTCTCTGAATTTTTTTTCCAGAGAAAGTTTAGAATATCATCCCACCGTTAGTGTTTTCAAGATGGTTTTCGAGTGGATCGAATAATTTTTTTGTAAAGATTCGCAGTTGGAGTATCCAAAATTGCTTAAGTTATGGGGAAAAAATGAATTATATTTATATCGGTTGTAAATGAGTGATATTATGTGCGATTTGCGTGCAAGTTCTAATTATCTAAGCATGTGCCAAAATTTAGACTTAAATTATCTTTGTTTTGTAATTTTTTAAAAGAAATAAAGTATACAAAATTCAAATAAAAAATTAGAGCTAATCAATGGGATGCAAGCTATAGAGATATTGTATGTATTATTTATAAAAAAATAAAGCAAAAAATTATCCGTTGTTATTAATAGATAGGACCCGGATGTATGATTTAATACTGATAAAAATGACTATAAACTCTGAGAAATAAATAGAAGGTCAAAATTATTGAAAAATAGTATTATATATATGCTTCTTAATAAATTATATAACTATAATAGTAATTGATGTATGAATTTCCTTCCTAATTAAAACTATTGGACACAAAGACCCACATACTCTTCCTCAATTGAACGAAAATTTTATTTTACTTCAATTCAAAAGAACATTCAACTATATGTAAAACTTTAATACGTAATTGTTGAATATAATTTAAATTTCTCAAAAGGATTGCAATTTTTTTTTATAAAAAATAGGAAAATTCAATTATTTTTGGTACATAATAGTCCAAAATGAATATTGCTCTAACTATTTTGTTATCTCAATTTTTTTACTTCAAATGGCACCCAGTTCATTTCAATGCATTAAAAATTCAGGAAGTTTATAAACATTCCTTAAATAATTGTTTATTGTATTTTGTTTATAAATAAGATAAAATAAGCAAAACCGGTCTTAAATGAACTTTGTGACAGCTGCCCCGTAAGCAAAAAGAAGAAAAAAATTAATCTATCAAAAAAAATTCCAATAAACTAAAGAAATAACTTTAAAATTTATTTTAACCTTAAAAAACATATGCAAAAGTTAGCTTAGAGTGTGTGGAAAGTAATGAAACACAAAGAGAAACATGTATAGAGATATACTTTGCTCCAGCAAAAAAGGACTAGTGGACTTTTTGCCGGGGCAATAGTAGTCTATGGGAGGTATATGTTGCACAGAGAGATGATACATCATCAAAATTCGGGTCCTATTTATTATATATCATGTATGATTACATAATTCCTAGATTTTTTTAATTAGTACTTAAAATTGTTTCTTGGCTTGTTTTAGTGCTATTTTATGAGAAAGATTAGGTTCATTTCAATCCTTTTCTGATGTTGATGCAGTTTATTATATAGAAAACTTTAACTAGTGTATTATCTTCTCAACTAGAATAATCTTTCTGCAGCACACGTCTTGGTGTTAAAATGATTATTTATTAGAACCTTCGTAACTGTGTAAACATAATTTGTACCAAAAGTTTAATAAAATGTCCAAAAGAAAATCTGTGTCTGTTTAAAACATTTTTCTACTAAATATTCAGTGGTTCAAGTTTTAGTAAAATATATTATTCTTTTACAAGTTTATAAAAACGAATGTTTCCAATTTCGTAGCATAGTTAAATAGTAAGTTAATTTGAAATATCTTTCTTATAATATATCTGTGCTTGTGTTAACTAAATGTGTAAGTAACTTATTTATAATAATAAGTTAGTTTCATAATAGCGTTATATATTTAATCGTCTTTCAAATGTGGAAAAGTTCCTCGAAATTCACCCTCAAAGTTTTTCAGAGTAAATCATATCTACAGTAGATTTTCTACTAACAGGAAACAACACACGCTTATAAATCTACAATATCAAAGATTCAAGAACTGCACATATGTTGACTATACTAATTCAAATCTGTTATCACAATTTTGCAAAATGAATCACCAAGTCTCTGTCAAATTTTTTACTGCAACACAGTTTCTCTGCATCGTCCTTCTATAGACTGGGAAGAATCTTTTAGGACATTTGCATTTTTCTCGTCAAATTATCCTCTTAAAATCTTCTGGATCTTTCTAGGGGTATCTATTTTTGTCACCAAAATCACTTTTACTCACATAACGTCCACAATAATCCTCCTGCAGAGAACGATCAATGTTTAAACTTTCCATTATAATATAAATTTTTATTGTGCTATTCAATTAAATGTGCTTTTATAAGTAGTATATGCTATGTATCCAAATTATAATAACTTATATGTATGTCATAAACAGCAGTTTGCATTCCCCTCACGTCTACGCATAAACGCGCTCGTTTGAACTGGAGTTTGAAACATCAACATTGGAGTATGGGAGAGTGGGCCAATGTGATGTTCAGTGACGAGTCCCGGTTTAGTCTGAGTAGTGATTCTCGGTGGGTAACGGTATGAAGAGAACGTGGAACACGTTTTGAACCAAGAAACATAACGGAAAGACATCATTTTCCATCAAGGGGAGTAATGGTATGGGCAGGCATCATGATGGACGGCCGCACAGACCTCCATTTCTTTGACACGGGGTCTGTGACTGCTCAAAGATACAGAGACGAAGTTCTTGAGACTTATGTTCGCTTGTTTCGAGGTGCTGTCGGTTCTGACTTCATATTCATGGATGATAATGCGCCATGTCACCGAGCGGTGCTGATTGATGACTTCCTTGAAACGGAAAACATACAGCACATGTCGTGGCCTGCGAACTCCCCTGATTTAAATCCTATCGAGCATATATGGGATATGCTCGGGAGACAAATTTCAGCCCTTTCGCACCCACCAAACTCCGTTACAGAACTGAAGAGAGCTCTCCAAGAAGCTTGGAACCGTTTGAGCCCACAACTCATTCATCATCTCATAGCAAGTATGGTAAAACGCTGTGCAGCGTGCCTGGCTCTCAGAGGTGATCACACGCCTTTTTAAACTGCAGCATCAGTATTTTATTTAATGTTTTCTTTCATTTTTTCTTTAAAGTGTGAATCCTTGCTATGCTCAGTTTTCTTTCAAACTGCTACTTTGGATAATAAAATTAATTATTATCATTCTTTTGATTTGCTTCCTTATTTTATAACCATTTTACACTCGCATATCACGTTTCCCGCCATTCTGATTTACAGTTCCTTCTTTATTCACATAATTATCAATTTTGTTTAAATTTTGGACACCAGTGTATGTTTAAAATAACTCATGATAAATAGTACAATTAATTGAAAGTGTTAGTGTAATTCATAAATCACATTTTATTACAATGATAAAAATAAAAATATTTTCTCTTTATATAATTCTGTTTAATCTTAAAAATTTTACAATACTTGTATAAGCTAAATCAAAATCATTTATTTAATATAAATATAAAAATAATTAATTATTTGGAAGCATATGCGCATATTTTTTTCTTTTTTTAATCATTTTACGCATGTTTTTTAATAATTTCATAGCTGATTATAAAAAAATTGTTTTTTTTTCCCTTATATAGAAAACATTTTTTTCCTACGCTCTGCTTCATAATAATACTAGCTGTTACCCGCCCGCTTCGCTGGGTATTTCATGATGCTTTATAAATTTTTACTGCTTATATATATGTATAAATTATTGATATCTAAGTCCTAGCATTAAGAATTCGATTGTATTGAAAAATATACTTAAACCTGTAACTGTCGCCTGTTGATAAAAAAAAAGGGCAGAACTCATCTAATTTGTATTTTCTAAAAATCTCTAAAATTGAAGTATAGAATGATGTTTGCTCTTTCGTAACCCAAAAACCAAGTGGATTCCCGCAAAACCAATTTTCGCGGTGGATCTCTACTCCGTAAATTGAACATGCAAGCCAAATTTCAAGTCTAAATCAAACAGAAAAAAACAAAAGTTTTACTATCAATATCCCCGTAATCCCGTTGAGAGCCGTTTTCCAAAATAACCGCTCTTAGCGAATTTCAATTCAACAAAAGAAAAATGCAAACCAAATTTCACTATAATAGTCCTTGTAGCTCGAAAAAAGTAATTTTTTTTGTCAATACGTCCCTCTGTAGTAACCCTCTGCAACACCTCCCAGAACTTGATTTACTTAAAATACATTCTTAGTGGATCCCTATTCAACAAAAGAAACATGCTTAACAAATTTCAAGTATATGGGTCTAACAATTAAAAACAGAAATTTTTTTCTGTTATTCCTCTTGACCCCTCGCAACCATCCTTGGGGGTCAATTTTCGTTTTACTCTTTGTTAGAGGAATTATATTCCATGAAAGGAACATGCCTACCAATTTTCAAGTAGGATGATCAAATAGTTTAAAAATGGAAATATTTATCGATTACGCCTCTTAATCTCCCGAAATTAAACTTGGTAGTTGATATTCTCGAAACCCATTTTGTAGCGGTTCTCTACGAAAGGAGTCTGCTTATCAAATTTCAAGACTGTACGTCTAATAGTTTAAAAATGGGGATAATTATCTATAACGCCACTTGAGCCTCCGCAACGCCACTTCTGGGTCTGTTTTCACAAAACCCATTTTGTAGGGGAATTGCACACTATGAAAGGAATCTGCTTAGCAAAATTTGTGCGTCCAATAAATTAAAAATGCAAAAAAAAATTATCAATAACGCCCCTTGAACCCCCGCAACGCCACCTAGGGGTCTATTTTCACAAAACACATTTTGTAGTGTATCTCTATCCTAAGAGGAATCTGCTCACCAAATTTCAAGACTGTGCGTCTAATAGTTTAAAAATAGAAATAATTACTTATATCTGCCCTTAACCCCCCGCAACACCCCCTGGGGGTCAATTTTACCCAAACCCGTTTTGTAACGGATATGTACTCTATGAAAGAAACATTCCTACCAATTTTCAAGCAGGTAAGTCAAGTAGTTTAAAAACGAAAATATTTATCTATTACGCCACTTAAACCCTCGCAACGCCACTTAGAGGTCTGTTTTCACATAACCTTCTTATAGCTAATCTCTACTCTATGAAAGAAATCTATTTATCAAATATAAAGACTGTGCGTCTAATAGTTTAAAAATGGAAATAATTATCTATAACGCCCCTTAAGTCCCGCAACGCCACTTGGGGGCAATTTTACCGAAACCCATTTTGTAGCGTATCTCTACCCTATGAGAGGAATCTGCTTACTAAGTTTCAAGACTGTACGTCTAATAGTTAAAAAATCGGAATTTATAACGCCCCTTAAACCCCCCGCAACACCCCTTGGGGGTCAATTTTTTAAAAACTCATTTTGTAGCGGATATTTACTCTATGAAAGAAACTTACCTACCAATTTTCAAGCAGGTAGGTCAAGTAGTTTAAAAACGGATATATTTATCTATTACGCCCCTTAATCCCCCGCAACGCCACTTAGAAGTCTGTTTTCACAAAACCCGTTTTGTAACTGATCATTATTCTACGAAAGGAATCTATTTATCAAATTTAAAGACAGTGCGTCAAATAGTTTAAAAATGAAAATAATTATCTATAACGCCCCCTAAGCCCCTGCAACGCCACTTGGGGGACGATTTTCACCAAACTCATTTTGTAGCGGATCTCTACTGTATGAAAGGAATCTGTTAACCCAATTTCAAAATTGTACATTGAGAAGTTTAAACATGGAAACAATTATTTATAACGCCCCTTAACCCCCGTAACGCCCCTTGCGTTTCGTATTTCGGAAAATCCGTTCTTAGCTGATGTCTACTCTATGAAAGGAACATGTCTACCAAATTTCAAGTATGTAGGTTGAATAGTTCCAGAGATATCGTGATTAGTCAGTCAGTGAGTGAGTCGCTTTTCTCCTTTATATATATAGATAACGTAGGGCAACAAATAAAGACTTCTAAAATATATTTTGTATCTAAAATAATGTATCTACACAAGAATAAAATATCCATTAACACAATTCATTACTTTTCAATCAATAAATCATTCATTGATCCTTTTAACTGAGAATGCAATTTTTTGAAACGTCAATCTCAAACTAATTGTTTCATGCATTTATTTTATTCGATACGTAATAAATATAAATGAATTCAAATGCAAATGACTGTATTGAATATTTCCGCCTCCGAAATCCATAAAGCAAAAAATAAACATATCGATATTGCCGGATGTAACAAACATAAAACCTAATATAAACATATCGATATTGCCGGATGAGGAAAACATAAACCTTAATATAAACAAATCGGCATTGCCAGATGCAAAAAAATAAAACTCATTATTATAAACACATTTTACGTTCGTCGTAGAGCATTCGTCATTTTTAAATAACTTTTCGTTGCTTGGCGACGCCAGCACGCAGTTATAGGGAGATGAAACGGTATTTTTAGAAAATCATAACGGCAGATGTACTGCTTCTACGTAGGGGCAAAAAACGACTCATCCAATCACGCAACGTTCTTGGATGGTTGCGTTTCGGGTAAAAATTAGCTAATAATTGACCAGGTCGTGCTTAGCTGAACTCTTTTGGCGAAAGAAATCCTGTATATATAACTGGATTATTTCCTTTTCTTTCTTTTTTTGGAGGGGGGGGGGATTACTGAATGTATGTTGCTTAAAAAAATAGCCTAGGGAAAAAAAAATTTTACTGCAAACGAGAAGACATGAATTCGAATGAAAGATACACCCTATGTTTTTGGAAAGTAGCATGTAAAGAAAGAAACGCACGCGTAAAAAAAAGTTTTATTGTTTATAAAAGTTTTACGTATACGAAAGTACTACTTATGCGGTTTTACTGTTACGTGGTGTAAATATAACAGCAGCGTGTGAAATAAATGTGATAAAACGTATTCCGGTTGTGAATTATACATGCTTGACTAATCTTCCAATAGTATTTTTTAAACTTTTTGCATAATTCAAAATTTAGAAATATGGGATGACTTAACCGTAAAACAAAGAAATTTTTCTTAACTATTTCACAGTAACATTTAACTATTATTTATAATAATAAAATATTGTACTAATTTCATTAAAAGTACATAAATTCTATTAGTATTATAACCGTAAATCCTACATTCAGAATAAAATATTATACAAATTTAGAAATTTGATCAATTATTGATATACAGTTACCTTGGTGAAGGGTTTACCAAAAACATATGATCATAGAGAAAAGATGAACTGCTTATCTTCTTTAAATTTTGTGCTATCTTTTAATAACTATGATAGCTAAATATGCATATATAAACTCTATTTACAAAAAACAAAAAAAACAAAAAAACCTTAGTTTCAGAAAATTATTAATCCAGAAAATATACCTATGAAAGCTGAAAGTTTATGCAGGCGCGTGCGTATGTTTACGTATATTAGTGTATGTTTGTAGGTTGCGAGGAATGTTTATACCTTAAGACTTCCTTCTAGTGCCCATTTTGAATTCCTGAAAATGTTGCTAATTCTGGGGAGTTTCTACTTACCTTATTAACTAATCGCATCAATTTGAATGTAATAAAATTCCTCATTAAAAGCAAAAAATAATGAAGGTTATATTTTTCTACGTTATTTCGAAATAATAAATCTGAAAATCCACACAAATGAATTATTAAAAGAGTTTTTAAGATGTTTACAAAGAAAGAGGAAATATTTAAATCCATAGAAACATTCAACTATTTTTGTTTCATTTTTGATATTTTAATACATTCAAATCTAGAATCATCAAGATTTAAGAAGAAAAAAGTAGAAATCCCGTTGGATGAACATTATACTCAAGAAATCAAAATGGCTGATAGACAAGGACCTTATTTTTTGTGTGTTTAGTTATAAATTTCTTCAACTTGTAACGGATACTATCTGGTTTCTTCCATTAATTCTCTTGGGGAATCTATTATTTAACTGTGGTTTTAGTTTAAAATTCGCTTTCCGTAGAGATGACTAGATTTTATGCAAATGTAACTACTATTTAAACCCTGACATTGGGTATGTGAGATGAATGGTTAATCGTTGATTGTTAATCGTGAAATCTAAGGATAAAAGAAAGTGAATTGAGACTAGGAGGTGTCTCGCGTCCAAAAATTAATATTCGTCGTAGAATCCACCAGGAGTTGTGGGAGTAAATAACTTTGGAGCTGACCGAGCTATCGGAGTTCGAGAAGGATCGTCATAAGGAGCTCCAACTGCAGCTAAGTGATGTTCAATTTTCTTATATGTCAGATTAAGTGTTAAGAATTCAGATTGCTCCCAGAGTTAAGCTATAAAGTTATATATCATTCATAAAGTGTTAAAGGTAGAATAAATGTAGCTATTTTAACACCATGTGTCTGCTTCTTCCCTGAACCCTCTTACACCCGCGACCTTCGGGACACTGTTTTTTTTATTTAGTAATTTATCTCCTTTTTCTTGTTTATTCATTTATTTCCTGTTGTCTTATTTGTGTGCTTATTTACTTATTAGTTACTTACTAATTTATTTATTTTTTTGCTTACACTTTTACAATATTAGAATAGCTGAAACACAAGTTTAATTATATTTTTTTTAGAAAATAACTGCACTTGCTCCCACACACATCATTTGCCCAACTCAATAAGGTGCGTCTACCCAGAAAATTGCAAACTTTTTGGTCTCTCCTTCTAAGTATTACATTTTAATATTATAAGAAATTAAAACTAAACTAACAGCAATATTTGTTTCACATATACTCATTAAGTCATAACTTTATATCTGAATCAAAGCACTTTGTATACGGATAGAAAATCACCCATTTTCACCAATTTTAATTCTATTAATCAGATTCAATTGTTTGTGAGCTTTATAACTGGGATTCAGGTTTAAATCTCTAACTTCATAACCAAGTCTTACTTAGGTTTGAAGTCCAAAATGTGCGAGAATAAACTGTGTTGCTCATTAAATATTTAGATTTTCAACTTAGCCCGATTTATCAGACGTAGCATTTTCTGTGTGTTTATATAGAAAAGCTAATTTAAGTTCCATTTTCATTTGCTGACTTTAATTGCATTTTGAATCATTAATCAAAATATTATTTTGTTCGTTCATAGAACAAGTGTTTTTTGGCCCTTTTAAATTCTATACAAACATGTCGTGGTACCTCGTGTTGGTTGAGGTGGAGATCTTGCAAATCACTAAGGTTGCCAGGGTATCCGAAAGCAACATAGATGAAGAAGTCGTTTGAATCAAACTCCAAATGATCACAGGCCACACAAAAACTGTAATAATTTACCTTTATAAAGTTTGAGACTAGAAATGATTACACAATATGCAGACAAGACAAGCTAAATTATAAGAATCAACTTGTATCTATCTGAATGAGATGCAACCCCTCAAAATTCCCCAAATGTGTAAATGCTTCTTAATCTTGAACCGTCAAAGAAGCTGCGACAATATGTTTCTGGTACGAATTAATGAGGCAATACCGTCCACAAGTATCTACCATTATCTATAATCATCTTCTATTACAAATAATCGTCTACTTCGTTAACTATTTATACCAGGGGTAGGTAACCTTTTGTCTGTGGTGTGCAAACCAATATGATTCAACGTTCCGTACAGTAGGACATTTTTTAAACAATTCGTTTTCCGCGATAATGCATGCAGAGTTAAGAGAATAGAGGTCAATAGATTTATAGTTTTATTATACATTAATTTTGCCTCATTTAAATATATTTTTAACGTAAAAATAAACAGCATAAAATATAACTATTTCTTCAACAAAGATAAAAGAAACTTCAAATTTTACATAAATTATGTATTTTTAAACATATTTATTAAAGTAAGAAATATACAACATAAAATATAAGTAATTCCCTTCATTACAGTAAAATAAAATAAATAAAATTTTTAATGCGAGTCCAGTGCATGCATTGCTCTGCTTTCGTATGGCAAAATCAGGGGTATATTGTGTGACTTTCAATTAGACATAATTCTGAGTATCAGTTGTTAAACAATTTCTTTGTGGATTCGAAATATTTTTCATATGAAGAAAGATATTTTACTTAGATATATAGAACCAGAAACGAAAAACAGAGCACATGGAATTTTCTTTCTTTAAAAAATTAAATCTCTCTAGCATGACATTCAATAATTTACAAAATAGACGTAAATGTATCTTTAGAATAATCTTTCAGACTTTTTGGTAATTCTGTAAATTACCGTAATTCTGAAAATGTTTCTCAAATAAGGTCCATTTCAAACTTATAAATTTTCATCCACTTAAAAATTGACAAATCTGAGCAACTGTGCTGAGTACCACTGAGAATAGTACGTGCCACATGTGGCATGCGTGCCAAAAGTCTCCGACCCCTGTTCTAGCACTTTAGGAAGAAAACCGGAGTTAAAAAGGACAGACCTCATAGACAGCGCTTTGTTACAAACCTTTATTAATAAGATTATAAAAATGCAACCATCTCAAAATGTTTTAAATATATGCGTTTCATACAATAGCAAAACAAAAAGTGAGGCAATAATATAAAGAACTTAAAATACAAATAAATAAACACGTTTAATACACAGCAGTTGAAATGTGATATGAAACTACCAGTTTTTTCTAATCGTAATGATTATACAATAATGTTTTACTGCATGTATTTACAAAATAAATTAAATGTTAATTCATTAGAGTTGTCACTAAAATTAAAACAACGACAATTTTTTTTAATGAAAGTCTCAATAATTCTTTAACAAATTTCTAAATTACGATAAACTTTTTGAGGAAAATATTAATTAGTTTTTAAACTTTCATTTTAAATAAATACAATAATTTCCTTTTTAACCATATTATTTTGTTATTTCATGTTTTCAAGTCGTTTACACAAATATTTTCATTTATTTAATACATGTGAGACACATGTTTATTGCCAAAAAGCTTAAAACGGTCATAAGAAATTAGTGGGATTTTATTATTCCATTTGTCATCGAAAAGGGATAATAATCGTCTGCTATTAAATCACTATCATTATCTCCTTTCATTTTCAGCGACATGAAAAAGGCCTTAAATATCTTCAGGTAAGTTTAGTACCTTTTGTTTTGGTCTTTCTTTTTTCTCTTACACAATTTTATACGATATGAAGATAATTTTTTTGACAAAGTTAAAATAAAAAGAATCCTTATGTCAAAAAGATCGTCTGGCTAAGAATAAAAATAAATCTATGCATGGAATGTATTTTTTGGTAAATTTCCAGCAACATTCAGACGTGTGCCAATTCTGACACTGGATCTTTGTGAATTAGCCTTCAGTTATATGTAAATATCTTGGAAATATTAGTCGGTCCATGTATATGTATGTGATTTCTGCAAAGTTTGGAGATAAAACAGAATAAAACACCCTAATTAGGCTTAGTAGATTTCCGAGATTTCTTGAAGGAAAATTTTTGAAGCAACTCTATATAAATATATATAAGCTCAATGTTTCTCTCTCTCTCTCTCTCTCTCTCCCTCTTTATATTATTTTTATATAACTAAATTAGAGCTTCAACTATTTTCACATTTCTTGTAGATGAATATTTTTACGAAGTTCGGCATAATTTTGCAATTGAATTATTCTTGCCATTCGATAAAATTGAATTGTTGTTTTTGCCATCGTTTTAAAATATCGTAAGAAATGCATATGAATCAGTATATTTTCATTTTATCCAAATTTTAAATTTTCTTTAAAGATATTTGACTTTGCTATCAAAAATAAATATTCATAGGTTACTCTATAATACATACGGGTATTTTTATTAATTTCGATTGGGTAATTATAAAAGTTGTTATAAAGAAGTATTAGTTTATAAAATTAAATAAGTTTTATCATCAGCATGATCTTATTAAGAAAATCAGAAAAGCAAAAAATTCTTTTCTACAACAATAAAATTTACTTTTTACAAAATATTGTGCATTTTTAACCTATTTCGAAATAGTTTACCTATAAAAAGATAAACTAACAATAATTATTTTGATACACAATTATACTGCTTAAAATTAATTGTCTTCTCCCATTTGCCATCAAATCAGAATACATCGCAACACACGTAGTCATTAAATCTATTATCTTTTAAAATAAAGATACATTAAGGGTTTGATGCCAATTTATTAAAAAAAATTTACATATAGAAATAATGGGGGGGGGGATTGCACAGATTGAGAAGAAAACTAAAAAACAACCAATATAACCAACCTTGTTCACAGAAAGGTGTTAAACTACTAAACAAACAAAAAATAAAAAGATATTGCATTCAGCCAAGAAAAATAACTTTTTTATGATCATCCACAAGACTTCGGTGAATTCTTTTTTTCGAATATAATCGACTAGTAGAAAAGAGGAAAATTCCGAACTAATAGAATCAGATAGCACATATTTAGACAAGTATAATGGACCTTCCATCATTTTTTTTTTCAAAGAAAACTTCACAGAAGAAATTCGAAGACGGAAAAGTTTTTGTGATATGATGACACAAAAAAAACAATAATAATAGATAAGTTTTAATTTGAGATGACACAAATCTTAATCAACGGGTTTGAAATTGAACTTACTGGTGAGCAGATTATTTTAAATAACTGATTTTACTAAAAGTTATCACTAAAGTTTAAAAGTATAAAAAAAAATTCAATGTAAGCTTAAATGTCATTTTTAAAAAATGATTATTTTTGTACAATTATTTGTAATTTAAATGAGTGTTTATTATTGACAACTGTGTTTTGAACAGTAAAAATTATAAATGAATTATTATTAGAAAATTATTTTGAGAAATAAAATCATTATTTTTAATTACCAACTTAAACATTTAAATTGGTGTAATGGGCTTAATTCATGTGACGTCATAGTCACATAACCACGTAATTCTAACCAATCAATTTAAAAACTCAAATGACGTCATAGTCACATGATAAAAGCTATCTTGTGTTCCCAGCTAATCAGTTCACTCGCTTCGGTGTATTGCCAAATTTTGCTCTTTGCAGAAACTTACATATGTATACAAAATGCATTTTATTTAAAAATATATTCTTAAAAGATGATTTTGTTTTTAGCTTTAAAAAATCTGTTTGAAGAAATTTTTTTTATAACTTTTAAACATCTTTACCCTTTTATGAAATTACCCTATTATTTATGAACAACAAGTATAATAGTTCAACGTCTGTTTTGAATTTAATTTAAGACATGTGTTTGTCTTTATCATCTGAGTGTCATGAATTGTATCCATTGTCATTGTGCGTGCGTGCGTGCACGTGATCTGATGAATTTTAAAATTTTATTTCAAAGACATTTTTTATATGTAACGTGTTTTTTGGTATATTTTTATATATGTTCCAATAGAAAAAACAAATTTCTAAATTTATTATTATTTTTTTACAATTACAAATTTCTTTAATCGTGTCCATAAAGTCAAGCAAACTTAAAAGTTTTCAATTTAAATTTCGATTAATTTTTGCTAGAATTAATCTAAGAGTTTTCGAGAAAGAATTTTAGAAAAGCTGATTTTTTTTTAAAAAAAAAGCTGATTCTTTAAAAGCTTTCTCTATGTCCTTCCGAACAGCGTGCTTTTACAGGAAAAAATATTGATTTTTAAATTATTTTAGGAAGAAATTTTTCTTTTTCACTTAATTTAAAACGTTATTAACAACACGAATTTATTAATGCCAGACATTTTTATTGTTGCAAATAATGTGCCAGATGCTATTTTTTACTAAAAAAAATAATTAATTTCAAACCATTTTAGAATGTCTGTAATTTTAATATTATTTTAGTTATACATAAATAAGTACAAATTTAATTTTCCAGGCATTAATTCGGTTTCTTACTTAATAGCCAAGCCGATTTATTATGCTGTCGTTAAAGAGAAACAATGGCAAATGAGGTAGGTGGAAGAGAGACAGGAGTACGTTACACTATTTAAAGTATTCGAAAAACTTTATTTGTATGTCTTCGATGTTGAGTATAATAAAAGATTAATATTTAAATTCTTATTAAAATAATAATAAGTAGTTGATTAAGGGGGTTCACCCATGTGACGGCATGTTTTTTACGCATTCTTAGGGAATTTTTTTGAGCACCAGTAAAAAGATAGAACTTTAAGTTTTTCATCATTTATTTATATGTATTTTAAGAGTATTTACATAAATGTTTAGCCAAAAATATCCAATAGAACGTGAGTTATAGTGCTCTGAACACACCTTCCTCGAAAAAAACGGACGCTCATTTCCTCCACGATTCCGGCTAATTGACTTATCTGAAATTTTAAAAAACTAACGGTGTTTTAATCTATAAGCTTAAATGCACAGAATGGTCTATACTCAATTGAAAATACCAAAGTTGGATTTTTGGTAGACCTCTGAAGAAAAACTTTTGAATTTCATGGAGTTTTTTGTTATAAAAAATAGGAATATTTTGAATTTTGGAATGATCGTAGCCCATTTGGTGCGTATATATGTGCTGAGTCTACCCTATAAATTTGAAGTCTTTTGGTCAAACCGTTCTTCAGATATGATGGAGGAAAGTTTGAAAAGCACAGTTTTGAGAAAAAGGCGTTTTAATTTTCGAGTTTGATTAAAACACAATGAAAATCTTAACTTAGCGCTACGAACAGCTGATTTTATAACACCTGCTTCGTTAAATTAATAACTATTTTAAATCTTTTATTTTGACTTTTCGATATGCTCGCGTCCCCCACGTATGGTTATGATCCCCCCCCCCACCCCACAGTTTTAGAAACGCTGGGTTAGAACATAAATATTTTTTTTCACATGCCAAGTTTTTTTTATTTTCATTTTTAGAAAAACTAGACAATTGTTTATATTATGGTAAGAAAATTGCCGACGCAAACGTTTTCGCTTTTATAGGGTTGCAACTTAATAGTTTCGACTCCAAATCTAGAAATGGGATCTAGAATTAGTCGCCAAATCTGGAAATGGTATATGCAATTAGTCGCTAAATCGTGAAATGTTATATGGAATGAGTCGCCAAATCTGAATAGGGTAGATGCAATAAGTTGCCAAATCTGGAAGTGGTATATGAAATTAGTCGCCAAATCAGGATATCGTTATTCCTGATGTCCTGATCAGGAAAATGGAACAAAATTATGAAATTATTGTATTGTCATCGGTCCTTGACAAGTGTGCAAAATTTCAATTTAATCTGACCTTTTTAAGTGGGTGAAAATCGAGTTCAAAGTTTCCTTTACATACAAGTGAAACTTATAAAAGTGTGTTAAAAATGATTTCATGAATGGATGTTTTGGAATAAAAAGAACCGACAAACCATTCTTGAGGATACCAATTGATCTTACACTGGAGAAGACTATCAATGCCGAAGCGGCTAAACGCCTCAGTGGTTTTGCACATCTTACTAATTCCATAGCTGCCCGTCAACGCTGGACCAAAAGTCACAGTATTATAGCTGCTATAATCTCTCACGTTCTCGATGTTTGTGGATTGAAGCAATTACAAGACGTGTCTGCGGATTTGCAACCAAATCGAACCAAAATTTATGGCAAAATTCGCTGATATCATTGAAATTTTTGAGAAGAATATTAATTTATTTGATGAAAGTTTAGACGAAGATAGTTTATATAATATTGCACTGCCAAGCCTGTACCTCAAAATTTAGCGAACTTTTTGCTGAACATTAAGAAAAATGTTGAAGATTTACGGAAACAGTTCATTGCTGAATGTGCTGAAGATCAGGATAGATTTGATAAGCCAATAAAAAAAAGTGCTTAATTTTGTTGGTGCTCCAAAAAAGAAGAAAATAACTTTTGGTAACAAAGTTATTGAGCTAAGAATGCAACGAGAACTGTTTGGTCGACTCTTAGGTATATCTATGACCAACTAAGTCCATATTGAAAAAGTTCTGAGATTTCCACTATCGCCGATACCAACATCGATCTGTCATGCAGATGGTAGTATTTGTAAAACAGATAAAGCACAATTAATTAAGGTTTTCGAGAAGAAAAAGTTAGCAAGACCAATCAGCAACCACAACAACACAGTTGACATTGTGTTTGATCGGTATTTCACACCTTCCATAAAAGATTGTGAGCGTTGAAGTCCTTGTCTTGATAAAATTTATGCTGTCACCTAATAACAAGTTAACCTCATTAAATTTAGTAAAATCAGTTAAATCTGGTTTCCACTACATAATTTTTTTTAAAGATTAAAGTCACAAATTGTTTTAATGAGAGCCACAATCGTAGACCCCCATTTACACCTCATGGTCCCCCAAATTATGTTTTAGCTGGATTGGACCCTTTGTAGGTCGTTATGGACCCCTGGGGGTCTATATAGACCATTTTGGGAATCACTGCTCTACCATGTTTCTACGCAATAGCAGGGTGCGATTACACCCCAGCATTTTTTCGGAAAGGTAAAATGAGGCCCTTCAAGCTGCTCGAAGAAGCTGTAGAGTCTTAGTTAGCATGTCAAGAGATTATAACTGACGATGAAGATAAACTTGAACGTATATTTGCCACATTGAGAAAATTTACATGTCACATGTATGGGGTGCCTAACACTTCAAATGTTAATGATGTTCGCTTCTATCTATTTTCCAAAACATATCAATCGAAAAACCCCGAAGATAATTTCGAAAAGAAATGTCGAAGTTTCAATTCATCGAGCTTACCACCATGTAAAGCTCAATTATATCAGCATTTATTGCGAGTGCGATATGTGAAAAAATTTGGAGAAATGCTCATTTAAAAATTCTTTTATCTTTATCGCCGTTAGCTTCCGGGTGGATCCTTAATGATGATAAGTATGATTTCTTTGGTTTGCTGGGGAGCAAATTCCATCATCAGTTGCTGACATTATCATAAAATGTAAAGTATTATTTATAATATGATAATTGAAAGAGTAAATTATTATTTAGACCATAATAACTAATAGTGATTTTTTTTTTTTTTTGCTCCAGAACCAAAACTACTAGAAAACCAAAACAAAACGCAAGATGATGATAATGATATTGATAATAATGGGAGCAGTGACGATGATGACGACTATGGAGATGCGTCAGTTTTTTGTAACACTATTACGGAATGAAAATACATATTTCAGGAAAAAATAGATTCTGATTACCTGAACATAATATGTATAAATAGTAATGAGAATTTTGTTATTGTATCAATGGCACAATTTTTCCTCTATCTTTTATAAAAACATTTTATTCAGTTACAATTAAATTTATATGACATTTAAAAAACGATATTTTCCCTTTTGTTAAAAATTCTTTAAGGGGGTTCACCCATGTGATGAGTTCAAAAAATTAAAAAACAAATTTTTTTTCATAAATTGCTTTTTTAACATGTCTAGAAATCTAGGATACGGTGGCGAAGTGATTTTTTAAAATTCCAAGTCGTTATAAAGAAGCAGCTGTTATAAAAGCAGCTGCTCGTAGCGCTAAGTTAAGATTTTCATTGTGTTTTAACGGACTCCAAATTTTAAACACGTTTTTTCTCAAAACTGTGTTTTTCAAACTTTCCTCCATCATATCTGAAGAACGGTTTGACCAAAAGACTTCAAATTTATAGGGTAGACTCAGCACATATATACGCACCAAATGGGCTACGATCATTCCAAAATTCAAAATATTCCTATTTTTTATAACAAAAAACTCCATGAAATTCAAAAGTTTTTCTTCAGAGGTCTACCAAAAATCCAACTTTGGTATTTTCAATTGAGTATAGACCATTCTGTGCATTTAAGCTTATAGATTAAAACACCGTTAGTTTTTTAAAATTTCAGATAAGCCAATTAGCCGGAATCGTGGAGGAAGTGAGCGTCCGTTTTTTTTCGAGGAAAGTGTGTTCAGAGCACTATAACTCACGTTCTATTGGATATTTTTGGCTAAACATTTATGTAAATACTCTTAAAATACATATAAATAAATGATGAAAAACTTAAAGTTCTATCTTTTTACTGGTGCTCAAAAAAATTCCCTAAGAATGCGTAAAAAACATGCCGTCACATGGGTGAACCCCCTTAATCAACTACTTATTATTATTTTAATAAGAATTTAAATATTAATTTTTTATTATACTCAACATCGAAGACGTACAAATAAAGTTTTTCGGATACTTTAAATAGTGTAACGTACTCCTGTCTCTCTTCCACCTACCTAATTTGCCATTGTTTCTCTTTAACGACAGCATAATAAATCGGCTTGGCTATTAAGTAAGCAACCGAATTAATGCCTGGCAAATTAAATTTGTACTTATTTATGTATAACTAAAATAATATTAAAATTACAGACATTTTAAAATGGCTTGAAATTAATTATTTTTTTAATAAAAAATAGCATCTGGCACATTATTTGCAACAACAAAAATGCCTGGCATTAATAAATTCGTGTTGTTAATAACGTTTTAAATTTAGTGAAAAAGAAAAATTTCTTCGTAAAATAATTTAAAAATCAATATTTTTCCTGTAAAAGTATAATGCGCATTAATAAACGCAACGTTTACCAGCAGCCAGATAGCCCGCACGCTGTTCGGAAGGACACAGAGAAAGATATATTAAAGAATCAGCTTTTCTAAAATTCTTGTTTTCCTAACGTTGCTAGCTCTCGTACTAAATAGTTTTTAAGAATTGATTTAATTCGCATATTTTTATATTTAAACCCATTGTGTAAATCTTGACACAAAAAATGTATTTATTACAGATTTATATGTATAAAATATTTCACATTATTCTTCATTAATGTATTTTTTCACAGCGGTGTAAAAAACACATTTTTAATTTATTGAATCAATGTCAAATCTTAATATTAACCTTGTTGTAAATGATGGATTCATAATTTTGAATCCTCTGATTTTTTTCTAAAGCTTATTTATTCATAATTTATTGAAGCTTATTCATTAAAGAAGATAATGAGTGTTTATGTGTGTGAGGGTGGTTAAAGCGGACGAAATATCTCTACGAGTATATCATTTAAAATCAACCATTGTACCATTTCTTAATACTTTATCAATTACTGGTAAAAAAAATACATAGAACCCCTAAACATTACAAAAATTTCTGTTTTTATTTCTCTTACAAGAGAAGAGAGGCAGAAGCATACTGAGTTAAGAGAACGAGATTTTCAGTTGTTCCATATTACAGTCTGTGAAGGAATCAGCCTACGAAATTACTATCAGCCTTGAAACCATACCTCACCAGAAATATGATACAAATAATTATATATTGTTATTAAATATTTGTAACGCACACTTTCCACGCTTAACGACAAATATTTTTAAATTCGAACAACATTTAAAAAGGCCTGTTTACTATTCCTTTCGATAAAAAAAAATATAAAAGAGGTACTTACATATTATACCATTGACTAATTCCACCAAATCAAAAGACGTCATCTAGTGCTATCAATGAGAATAATAGCAGCCAAAGTTTATCTTTTACTGACGCCTTATATTCTTATAATCTCTTAAACAACAAAAAAGATCTCCATATGAATGATAATATCTCGAAAATACCCAAAAATTAATTACATATTAAATTCAACCAGTGCTGAATACACATTACAATTCTTTTCTCCAACAGAAGAAACATATTTCGAATAATTACAAAAGATGCCAACTTAAGCAACATAACTTTAACAGAAAACGATTATAAATCAGAAAATAAATTAAGCAATGAGATAAATTAGAGTTACAGTAATTATATATTGAAGTAGAGAGTAGATGATAAAATAATATGGAAGAGAATTTTTAATCTATAAATATTATCTCTATAATAATAGTATAATTTAAATACTCAATTAAAAATTAGTTCAAATAAGAGGAAAGAGATTTAATTAGAACAAAAAATTTTACATACAAAACAATAATAAAATTACTGTATCTTGGCAACATTAGAAAATAATTTTCGTCAAGTCCTGAATTAATGCAAAAGCTTAAATAAAAAAATCGTTTGATCCAAAAATATTCCAAGAAAACTAATTGACGAAGAAAAAATTCTCTAGATAAAAATGGCAGCCTCTAGCAACTGTTATAAAATTTTTAATAATTTGATTTCACTTCAATTATTTGTTAAATTCCTGATTATTTATAAATTATTACAATACATCAATCGATTAAAAAAATATTGCTCAAGTTTTGTGAGAATTTTACTATATTCAAATGCGATTTATAATAGAAATTGATCACAGATTGAACACATTTTTTAAACTAAGTTCATTATAGGTAAAATCAAGCATTTGAAAAGTAATTATTTGTAGGTAAAACAATACGCTTAAAAGGCTAAAAAATTAAAACATTGATGAAAAAAGGGCATCATAAAAAAGAACAAAAATAAGAAATCAGCCGCCTGAAATAGTGTTGCTAAAGCAAACCAATTAAAATAAAACTACAACTTTTCTGGCTTAAAAAATAAACAAAGTGAAATAATTATAGAATAACACGAGAGAAAAAGAAGTTTGGAGGTCATCGACGCAAAAAAAAATTTTATTTTGCTTGTTTTTCATTTAACCTATGCAACTTAATACTCTCAAAAACTATTGATTTTCACTCCATTCAACCATCAGACCACTTTCATGAATATTTTTCGTTATTTTCCATTTTTTTTTTCGTTAATGGTTCGCGAGTTATTCCATTTCCTGGAGCTAAAGTCATTAAAAGTTTTAGAGAAATTGCTTCTTTAAAGTTGTCATAAGAGTTACTTAAATTGCTAATGCTAACGGCGGGTCTTTTGAATGTATATGTGTGCCCATATGCGCTTAAATTACTGCTATTTAAGAACGGGTAAATGACATAATTAGCGAAAGTTATTTAAAACCAATGAATCTCAATGGCAAAAAGAGAAATATATCTTGGAAGGAAAAGGGAAAAAAAAGTTTTTTTGCAAAATAAGTTTTTTGGATAATTATATTGATTTCAAGTGAAGAATGGATAAGTTTTTTTTTATTTCAAATAAATTTTATATTACTTTATTTTTTTTTTCAAGTTTGAAGATATTTTACAAATTAATATTAAACGATATAACACATATCGATTTCAATAATAATTCGCGTTTGTTTTACGACAATGGGCTGAATTCATGTGACATCATAGTCAAATAACTACAATCTCGTGTTTGCAACTAGTCAACTCATAAATTCATGTGATGTCCTAGTCACATAATAAAAAGGAAACATGTGTTTTCAGCAAATCAGTTCATGCGCTTCGCTGTTGCCAACCTTTGTTTTGTGCAGAAACTTTCTTTTAAAATGTACACATTTGTCAACAATAACGCAAAAGAAGTCGAAATACACTTGATTTAAAAGTACCTGCATAAAATAAAATGTAAAATAAGATATTTTTTTTATTTTAAGATCTTTTTGAAGAATTTTTTTCCCATAATACTTGAACATCTTTACCTAATTACAAAAAATTTTATCTAAATTTAACTAATTAAAACAAGTTAGTTTAATGTCAATTTTGAATTAAATGCAGAACACGTGATTGTCTTTATCATGTAGTGGCCATGAATTTAGCCCACAAAAAATAATAATTTGAAAGCTGCCCAAGATTTCTACCCTCAAAGTATTACCAGTTCTAAATAAAATACATATATAATGTTATTAAGTCAAACGAGATATAAACGTGCAGTTACGACTGAGTTCGAATTGAAACTAAATATTCATCACGTGCTTATAATAAAACCTGTTGGGTTGAAGCGAGCGAACTATTTTTTCTGGCGTAAGGATATCTGTGTGATGCGCCCACGCGTTCTTTTTCCCGCTTAATCCAACGCACTTCTTCTACGGGGACCACACGATCTACACGCTGTGTGCTATGAACATTATTTATGCTGTGTGCAGAATTCTTAATTGTTTTATTTAATTGTCCATAATAAAGTGTGCTGTCCAGAAGAGGTATGAAGAATTATTTTTTACAAAAAGAACAACAAATTGGTAGCAGAGCGTGGTTGGTGAACTGTGAATAGTCTTAGTGAACTGTGTGAACTTTTTGCCAAAAAATGGATAAGATAACTGTCCCCAATTTAAATGGGACGAACTATTTTATATGGGCTCTTAAAATGAAGGCTGCTTTGAGCCTGAAGAGATTGGATATTATGGTTACCAACGAAAAACCCGAAGACCTTAGCCGTAAGGAGGATTCCGATTGGGAACAAAGAAATGCTGACGCCGTCTCGTATATAAAGCTATCCCTTGCCGACGAACAGGCGCTACAGTTTGCGGAAGAGGACAACGCCAAAGTGCTGTGGGAAAAAATTAGAGGGACTTTCATCGGAGTTACGGAGGACCGCAAAATCGACGCGGGCAATGAACTCAAAAACCTGATCATGAACAAAGGAGAAAACGCGGTGATTACATTGCAAGAGCGAGGGCATCTCGACTAAGTGTCACTCCTCGGCTTAGAAGTCTCACAGAGGGAATTGGTGTATTACACAGTTCGAGGACTGACAGAAAAATTCACACGCCTTAGGGAAATTTTGAAGACCCAACGTGAGAAATCTTTAGATGAAATCCTCCAAATTCTAAGGGAAGAAGAAGCATCCGTCATCTTACCATCTAAAAACGCATGGAAGGAATAAATGCTGGAGCATTTTATTCTAGAAAGAAAAATGAAAGACAAACGAGGCTTTGCTATATATGCCGAAGGCAAAATCACATTGCAAAGGATTGTTTTTACAAAAATAAAAACATGCCAAACAGAACGACCCAAAGAAATAATCATCAAGAAATCCAGGTACTTCTTCAAATTCAGTTTTCACAGCTTCAAACCGCAAAGAAAACGTCTGTGATAACACTTGGATCCTGGACAGTGGAGCATCCTGTCATATGGCCAAAGACCCTGCATGGTTTTCAGCAAATAAGTCCAGAAATCATGGATGTTTATTTGCAGAGAAAGATTCCAAAATTGTAAGTCGAGGAACAGGTAACGTTTCAGCTAAAACTGTGAGTACAAAGCATTGTAATTCTATTAATTTGACAATTACTAATGTCAGTTATGTTCCTCAATTAAGATGTAATTTACTGTCTGTAACATGTTTAATGGATAAAGGTTGTAAGATTAAATCAGATAATAATTGTGTATTGATATATGATAAAAATAATAAGTTAATAACAAAAGCATTTAAAAATAATGGTAGATTAGAAATAAAATTAGAACCTGTGTATAATTCTGAGTGTTATTTTTCTGACCAATCTACTAATAATTATGAAATTTTGGCATAACAGGTTATGTCATTTAAATTGTAAATATATGCTTAAAATGAAAGATTATATTGATATTGATAATGTAAATAATTTCAGATGTGAAACTTGTGATATAAGTAAGGTAACCAGAAAAACTCATCGTAGTATTGAAATAAATCAGAGTTCACAAATTCTTGAGTTGCTCCATGCCGACCTGTGTGGTCCAATTAATATCGAATCATATGGTGGTGCAAAATATTTTATGGTAAATTGTAGATGATTTTTCTGGCATGTACTTTACTTATTTCTTAAAAATAAAAATGAAGTGTTTGATATATTTTCTCAATTTAAAGCTAAATATGAAAATTTAACTGATAAAAGGATTAAAAGGATGAGAACTGATAATGGGTTAGAATTTGTAAATGAGCAACTAGATACTTTCCTTGCTAATTCAGGAATATTTCATGAAAAAACTATTCCATACAACAGTGAAAGTAATGGTAAAGCAGAAAGAGCGAACCGTGTTCTTTTAGAAAGAGCTAGATCTTTACTATATGAAAGTAAGCTTCCTTTAAAATTTTGGGCGAAGCTATTAATTGTAGTACTCAGGTATCTAATGTAACACCACGAAAAGGGAAAGAAAAAATCCCATTAGAAATTTGGACAGGTAATAAACCGAAATTAAATTATCTGAAAAGATTTGGCTGTGTGGCCTATTTTCACGTTCCGAAAGTATTGAGAAATAAATTTGAAGTTCCAGGAAGACGTGGAATTATGCTAGGATATGCTAGAGAAAGGAGGGGATATCGAATTTATGATATTAAAAATCAAAAAGTAATTGAAGAGAGATCAGTTAAATTCAATGAATCTTTAAAGGGTAGTAGTTATTTAGGTGAAACTGAAAATGAAACATGGGATATTGACTCGTTTTTTGAAATCTCTCCCGAAATAAACGAAATTAATCAAAATTCAGAAAATAGAGTATTGTCTAATTTTGAAATAAATAATGAGCCTGTGGCAATTGAGAATGATAACTCAATTCCCCTTCAGACGACATCATCGCATCAGACAGGCAGAATCCAACTCCAGTACTTGAGTTGAATGATGTACAAAATCAAATCCCTGTTAGAAGGTCGGAAAGACTAAAATCTAAGCAGATGTCAGTTCATTTAACGGATAATGTACCGAACTCTTATTTTGAGGCAAAAAATAGTGCTAATTGGGAAAATTGGAAATTAGCAATGGAGAATGAATTAGATTCGTTAGATAAACATAAAGTATGGGAAGTAGTACAAAAACCTGCAAAATCAAAATTGATAAAAACTAAGTGGGTGTATAGTTTAAAACAAGATGATGCTGGGAAAATTTTTAAATACAAAGCAAGGCTTGTAGCAGCTGGTTTTAATCAAATTAAAAATATAGATTATTCAGAGTCGTATTCACCAGTTTGTAAATATTGAATCTTTTCGATTGTTAATTGCACTTG
>BMAO01002351.1:0-40463 GCA_019973975.1 Trichonephila clavata
GGATTACGGGGATATTCATAGTAAAACTTTTTTTTTTCCTGTTAGATTTAGACTTGAAATTTGGCTTGCATGTTCAATTTACGGAGTAGAGATTCACCGAAAATTGGTTTTGCGGGAATCCACTTGGTTTTTGAGTTACGAAAGATCAAACATCATTCTATGCTTCAATTTTAGAGATTTTTAGAAAACACAAATTAGATAAGTTCTGCCCCTTTTTTTATCAACAGGCGACAGTTACAGGTATAAGTATATTTTTCAATACAATCGAATTCTTAATGCAGGACTTAGATATCAATAATTTATACATATATATATATAAGCAGTAAAAATTTATAAAACATCATGAAATTCCCAGCGAAGCGGGCGGGTAACAGCTAGTCATAAATAAAAACGCACACAATGTTTGAATGAAAAAATAAGTTTTATTTCGAATATATCAAGCAAATGAAAATTAAATATTGAATCCAAGTAGCAGGTTTTGCATACATAGTCTTGTGCTTAAAATATCTATTTTTTATTAACTGAGATGGAAAATCAGACTCTTTTAGAATATCAATAAATTTCCAAAGTCCATTCGGTTCAGTTTTTCTATCTTTTAACAAAAACGCTACCAAGTCCACAATGTTGGTATTAGGAAGTATCTTGTTTTTGATCATTAGTTCTTTCTCATTAGTCCATAATAATGACGTACTATTTTGTTGAAGGAGTTCCATAATTTTCTGAGCTTGGTATTTTCTTTTCAAAGGTATCTGATTCAAAATTTCATTTTCGATATTTATTCGTTGTGCATCAGAGGAATCCATTTGGTCAACTTCTTCTTTTTTCTGATTTGTATTAAATTCCTCAAATTTAACTTCGTGTAATGGCTCTGTTATGTTTTGTTGGAGAGGAAAATTTGTATACTTTTGAAGAATTTGGGTATATAAAGTAACTTTCTCTTGATCGCTTAAATTAGGTCTTCGAAGAATTTTGTGCATTTCCTTATCTAAATCGGTTAAATGAGTTTCGGCGAATTGTCGCAGTCTCTCTTCAGGTACAAGGACGAATTTCTTAGTGTGCTCCATGTAGCATTGATGATAAAACAGAAACTGCTGCAGGTATGAGGAAGCTCAGAAAACCTTCGCCTTTCTGTACAAGTAGTTTCCTTTTTTTATATAATGGTACTTTCCTACTTCCTAATTTTCTTAGTACTTTTTTGTAGGGGAAAAGCCGAGACTTTTGATGTTTTGTCAAAGGGACGTTTCCTTTGAGAATGTTGATGGTACATTCACACAAAGCCTTTATGAGGGAGTTTGTACAATTTCGTAAAAGAGCAGCTTTGCTTTTGCTTTGAGCCAGTTGCTTCAAATGATTAATATGTTGACTCGCTAACATTTTTAAGTTAAATGAAAAAAATGATTGTGTGACAAGCTTTAAATAACTTTCAAAAGTTAATTATTTTATCTCACGTAATTCTTTTTTTTAACAATATATTTTTCCACAGTTACAGTAATTTAAGAGAAAGTATCCAAAGTAAAACATCCAATTTAATTTAAAAGTGTGATTTCTTTTTTTAACGATTAACTATATTTAAAAACTATTGTAATCAATCTCATGACGAAAATTGGCTAATTGGAAATGAACCAATTTTGAGTTATCGGGATTGATAGAAGATATTCTCATCCTCTGGAAATAATCCAGTGCGAAGACGTAATTTTTCATCTGTTTCTGGCCTTAAATCAATAAACAAATAACCATACGCAACCGAAGTTGCATCCTTGAAACTCTCTTGAAAGTACTTGGTTTGACTTGGATACATTTGCTTAGCTAAACAAGCCATTTGCATTTTATCCCTTACGTTTTTAAAGCAACACATGTAAGATGCATTTAATGAAATAGTTCGAAATTCTGCCCCTTTATAAAAAAGATTGTGAACAATAAAGATAACTGAAATATTTTTATGATGGCTACCTTTCGTAAACAAATTTGATAACTTTTTATCGCCTCCTAATTCGGACATTAAATCATCAATGATGATTAATGCATTACGTATCTGGCTAAGATCTGAAGGTAAGCCCTCAATGAACTCCACATTAGAAATTTCATCAAACAGAGTTTGATAGACACCATAGCACCAAATGATTTTTGAAGGAGTTGGCTTAAACATTTCATAATCCAACAACTTTTTGACAAAGTAAGTTTTTCCAGAATTGGAAGGACCACTTATTAACATAGTCGAGGGATGTTGCATGGTTGGAAACTCCATTGCAAATGTAAGGATTTGTAAATTTTTTATACTATTTATATTGTAAATATGTTTGTGTAATTTTACTTGCATAAAAGATTTAACTATGAATACTAAGTAATTGAGATTGAACAAAACATTTTTATATAAACTTTTTATTTACAATAAAATAATAATAATAATAATGTACAGAGATACAGCAAACAATATTTCCAACAATAATGAAACAATTGAGTAGAGTATAAAAGATATATTAATAAATAATCCTTCCTTCGCATATGGAATGCAATAGTACATCATTAATTTTTAAAAAATAATTTTCTGTTTTATTTCAAAACAAAATTAAGAGGTGGTCAAGTACCATTTACAGAATAATTTCATGTACATAATCTTTTCATAAACAAAGCAACATTTTGAGAGGGAGAAGGAATGTTTTACTCCAATACAAACATATCCAAATCTTTAAAAATACAAAAACTCAAAATTTTGAGATGTAACGTACTTAACATCAACATATTTACTCATTCATCACAGTGAAATTTTTCAAGTAAAAATAAAATTAATAATAACACAAGTTTGCTATTAAATTTTAAAGTGACCATATGCTAAAGTACTTATTCCATCTTGTAAAATGTATCTTTTACTATCAAAAGGGCTTAGAGTTGACTTTTGATAAGACACAGTGTGCATGATGTGATTGTGACTTGCTATTTTTTTAGCTTTGGCTAATCCGCGACGACGACATAAAAGAGTCTCTTTATAGTCAAAATGTCGAATTTGATGTTGAATAATAATTTTTGAGACTCCTTTCGTCGTTTTTTTCTCCATTTCAGCACTTTTTAAACTATACATTTTTGGTTTGAGCCCAACAAATTCAATGGCTAAACTGGATGACAACTCATCTTTCATCTTGCCAAGTACTTTTTTATTTATTTCGTTGTATAGAGGGTGAGTTTTGGGGTAATCGGAAGTATCAAAGAAATGTAGATCTTTCTCCATATCTTCATACACGTCTTGTGTTTCAATTTCATAGCACAACGAATCGGTATCAGTAAAAAGTAATTTTGCATTGGTATTATATTTTGATTTTATATACTCATAATGAAAATTATACATAAGAATTTTTGATATATCTAGAATGGAGAAACCAATGTAGATCGGTCTATTTAATAAAAGGGAATTTTTTTCTCTCTCTATTGAAACTAAATCTGTTGTTATTATTCGAAAATTATGGAATGCAGGAGAAGCAACGAGTTTCTTAGATTTTTTCTTATCCTGTACAAGATCTATTACTGTGCGCTTCCGAAGGTTTTCCATGGTTTTACCGAATACGGCATTATTTAATAGTTTAAAGAGGTTTTTTTCAAATAAGCTTTTGGCGTTTTTTCTTTTTTCCGTATTAAAATCAATGTACTTTTTAAGCCAAGGGCTTTGGTGAAATTTAAGCACCTTGTGGATTTTAGTTACTTTTAAACCTAGAAAAACATATTGTTTTAAGTTTCTATAATGAATGATATAACCTTTTTTACACATCAAATTAGGAACTAATTTCGTACAGCTATTGGTATTTAAATTATGTTCTTGCGCTATTTCCTTGCAATATGGGGATAGCATATCATTTGTCACATTTAATGTTTCTGGGGCCAGGGGATAGTCATTATGTAAATCGTGTAAGTTTTGTGGATATTCCATGTCTACTTCTAAAATGTAACCTATGTTAGACTCATCCGAAATTTTCATAAAATCAATTGGCTCTATAATCCACTCAAACCCGTGAGTAGGTATTGCCCATCCATACAGATTATTTGCATCCAAATAAAGAATGTATTTAGATGTTTTGTTTTCGTCGTAAGAGTCTAAATATTTGTTATTAGCTACACTAAATCTATGAGATATCATTGAAATGCCACCTCTTATGCCTCTCTCGACAAATAAATGCAGATCTAAATCAGTAAAAAGTTTCAGTGTGACTCGCGACATGTAAAGACATGCTTGCCAAGCGAGTCCGGGAGCTGTGTAACAATGACACGGATCTAGTTTATAAAAATTTAAACATAATTGTCGAAAATTTTGAAAAACGTCAGCAAGCAGAATCACGTCACTCGTCACGTACAGATCGTGATACTCTCCAAGAGTTTTAAGATTAAAACTTTTCCATACTTCTTGACAGTGTGCATAATCATCATCACTTACAGGTTCATTTGCAAGTGAGTTAAAAAAGGCTTCTTTAGAGGGCAAGCATCCTTCATTAAATTTTTGGAAAGTATCCATATATTCATAGGGGTAAATTCCTTTATGAAGCATCAGATCGGTTTTTTGATTAAAAAATTTATTTGTTAGTGTTAATTCATTTTTCTCTAAATTTGAAACTAACTTTTCGAGAGAGGCATTTAAAAACTGCAGCGAGTCCAGAAAACGTAGAGAACCGAGAGAAATATATTTTTCACTATTGGAAGGTATACAAGTAAGATTTTTGTTTTTTATTTTCCCAACACTCTGCATGATCAAATGGGAATCATACCTTCGTAAATTATGAATTGCAACAGGGATATGTTTAGCCAATGTATAATTAATGTTACAAATATTATGAGCAGCACCCCGATATGACCCGGTGAGATGGTCATGATCCCGAACTCTGTCCCCCAATAAAGGTTTTTCCCATATGTGACAATGAGTGGCATTTTTAAAATGTAGTTTATTCTCATCAGAAAAATGTATTGGCTCAATTTTTTTCAAAATATTTAGTATATCTTCCTCTTCCTTAATAATGTTTTTTTAAAAAATGGTCAACGGCATTTTCTCCTCGATAAACAGCAGGAGGGTTTTTAAAATTTCCATCAGGTCCAATCACCACATATGCATAACCACATGGAATATGATTTGCTATTGGCACTGTAAAAGATCTTTCAGGATCAGGCGTGCTTGAGTTAATTTTCACAATAAGGGATTTAAAGTCGGCGTAAATGGTATATGGAACAGGTAAGTTAAATTTAAAGTTTTCAAATTCTAACCATTTGTTTTCGGGCATTTTTATTTTTTGTTCTTTATGTTTCCTACAGTCCACTATATGAGCATCTAAGACTGATTTTCTAACAAACCTATGAAGACAATAATTACAATAAAAACTTTCTGATTTATGTTGGGTTAGGTCTGAAAGTAATCAATTTAAATTTTTAATAAGATAATAATGTCTTTTTTCTTGATTTGAGATCAAGAGCAAATTTACATGCTTATCAAAATCCTTTGTTGTTATTTTCAAGGGGAATATTTCCTTCTCGAAACCGAACACATTAATTGATATTTTATTTTTTTCTTCAAAACATTCAATCTGATTTAATGGAGTGGGAAACGTAAGGTTTTTTGTACATAATTCATTCTGAAATTTTAAATAAGTACTCACTCTATTTGCATTGGCTTCAACAGGATGAAGATGAGCAAACACACACCATAAAAAGCAACGTTGGTCCTCATTTTTAATGTTCAAAATAGCTTTTTTATTTTTTAGTTCTGGTGGAAGAGGAATGTAAGAAGCTGCTGCTAAGGGCTTGTAGATGGCAATCTTAAGTTTATTCTTCACCACCTCTTGAATACCCATCCTGATCCTTTATTTTCAAACTCATTACATGAAGCGATAACCTTTAAAAATATATATATATTCATTTTTTAACAAAATAATAATAAATTCAATGCAAAATATATTCACATTTGATGTAAAACAATTCTAAAATATATTTCCACAGTATATATTTTATTGTTATTTGAATAATTTTCTCTTTTAATTCTTGTAACATTTATTTTACATTTTATTTCATTATTTTAAAAGAAAAAATGAATAAACTTCCTACCTTTGCAATGCTTGTTTCAACGTCTGGAATTTCCTGGTTTAAAGAAATGAAGCATTTTGATCTAAAATATGAAGTACAGCTCTCAAAATCTTCTGTAGTAATTTTTCGGATGAAGTGAACACAGCTATTCAGATACCACTCCACGCCCTGCTTTGAAGACGCTGTTTCCGATATTTTATTTGAAATTTCGGTTTTAATGCTGTGAAGACTCACAGTTAAGTCCTTCGATGTTAAAGTATCTGGAAAGAATGTGTAAACTTCAAAAGTGTCTAGGCACGCATTTCTAGATCTGAAAGTGGACGAAACAGTTCGTTTTCGTGATAGTGCGGTTGAAATTGAAGAAACAGAAGTCCTGCCGTGGTTGGAAAGAGTTGTTTCCGTTGTGGTAGAGGGACCGGGTACGGCTTCCGAGGGTGTGCTCGCAGAGGAATTTTCTTCTCCATTGGCTGTTTGAGACAGTTTCATGGTAATCGGAGTTAATTTATGAATTTTTGAATGCCGAAAAAAGTTATCTTTTCTGTTGAATCTTTTGTTACATATTTTACAATGAATTAATGGTGAAGTAGCGTGAATTGTTCTTTGATGTCTTCTTAGACTACAACGATGCGTGAAAACACTATCACATTTGTCACATGAAAATGTCCCTCTTAAAACGCCATCGAAGGGGTACATCTAACTCGCCGGACAAGTCTCCAAAATCAGCAGAAGCTAAGACCTTGTCGTTGATAGGAAAATCGGTCTCTTCGAATATTTTTTCGATATCCATAGGTAAAGTTTAAGCGTGACGTGGGTACAGAATAAAATTTCGAGCTGGAAGTGAATGGGCTCATTCGCCTCATCTGCTTATATACGGAATCAATTCCTTATGCTTGGGAATACAGTGAAGAATAATTGGAAAATATTTTTTTTTAACGAATTGCGAAAGAAATGGCTTATTTTCTTTTAAACCCTCTAAGAGCGTTTGACATCTCCCCTCAGCCGTATGAATGGGGTTTTACAGCCCCCTGCAGGTAAACTGATTTTTCCCACCTTTACAAAAGCTGTAAAATTCCAATTATTTCAAACTTACTCGCAATAGCTACACTTTTCTCCCCACAACTGAAAGAATGCGGCTTTACTACCTCCCTGTAGGTAAACCAAACTTTCTTATTTTCATCAGTTGTTAAGTTTCAATTATTTTGTACTGATATATTCGCAAAGTCTGCTTAGGGATATGTTTTGTGTGGACTTTCCGTAATATCTGTTTGTGCTTTTTGAAAAAGATACTCTGATAAATTGTGTTTTACAAGCTAATAGGATAATTTCACGATTTATTCTTCAATCGTTAGACTTACAACTGTTTCAGTCCTGAAATTCTCTCACACGAGTTTCATACATACCGATGAATGGGTTGATAGCTACAGAGATAAAATTCTTATTCCTTACCTCTATATCAAAGTAAGAGTTCCAATTACTTTTTATTTGCTCTCGAAGGTTCTTTCAAAATGTTTTACGTGAGAATTTTTTCTAACCACCTGTTTTTTGTTGTTGTTAGATTGGAAAACATCTTTTGACTTTAGGATAGTTTCCACTTTCTCACACTTCAGTGGTTAGACCTACCACAGTACTCTTTCCTAAAAAGCCCATTGATGTGTGTATATTACTTTACAATCTCTTTTTAAAAGGAGTGAATACCTCTTCCCACATTTGATTAGATCTAAAAGTTTCAGCGACCTTATTTATATTTTCAAAGGTATTCGGGAACACAGTATTTATAAATGTTTTTTCGGCCTCTCATTGTATTTTCCTTTTAAATGAGCCGATAGAAATAAATATTTTAAAAAAGGTTCTTTCACAATGGTTTCGGCTTTCTGGTTCCCCAATCGTAAGAGGTTTTGAGTGTTCTTACCTTAATGTCGACAAGTAAAACTTCTTTCTATCTCATAAATGTATCAATTACCTTTCTATAGCTTTGTTTCGATGAAAAAGTTTCGAATACTTCACATCTTTTTCTTTCACATTTTTGAAATGTAGCGATTGCGAATTATTTCTTGGTATTTGTTTGCAATATTTTGGATTGGGGGGGGGGGAGATGTGCTGAGAAAAAGAAATATATTTCTAAATAAATTAATACATTAACTTCGGTTTATCTTATTTTTCAATGGTATTACCTAAGCATGCTTGGAAAGAACACTGACACATGTCAATAAACATATATTCATTAAAAAAATTAAAACTTTACATGAACTCAATTTTTTGAAACTAATGACATATTCAATGTACTATTTTTATATTCATTAATTTTATTTCTCTTTTGATTTTAAAAATGAGATTATTTTATTTTCAATCAGTTTTTTTTATTACCTTTTCAGAGTATTAAAGGCAACATCATTACGAGCGAAACATATAAGCAAAAGCACATACTCGAAACAATGTTTTCAATCCATAAGAAAATTCATGTTTGCCTTAAAAAAATCTTAGAAATGAATACATTTTGAGCATATTTTTATAATTTTTTATAATCTTAGGTTTTAAATTTTAAAATATATTGAGAATAATACATTTATACGAATTGTGTGCGTATCTCTGTGCGTGTACTGTACCATTTTCTTAAAATAAAAAAAAAATACACTGAAATAAAAAATAATATTTTTTATTTACAATAATAATAAGGAATCTGTAGCAACATACATTTGCTTAGCATTTTCTATCAAAACATTCATATTCAACTTATTAAGAAATATCTCACTAATATAATTTACCATTTGAATGTTTCGATTCACAAAATCTGCAACCAGTTTATCCCAGTCCATGTTTAATATAGCTAAATCACCATAGTTGGAAATTCTTTGTTCATTTGAATACGTCATACATTCATGACCTAGTTGATTTTCATATCCTTCCAAACATCCATAACATATGAACAACGGTGAAATATTTTCTTGGATATGGTTACATAAGAGTTCTACCATTGATGTAGTGAGAACTATTTCTGCGTCTATACAATCATAGTCTGATTTTGGAAAAGGAATGTGTTTAGCCACTTCTTTCCTCAGAAGTTTCAGAAAAACACGCCCGAACATGATTGAAACAGTTTTCGACGTGATCTGCTTTTGGATATCTTTTATATATATATATAATACCTTCCATTCCGTTTTCTTTAGCATGGAAACTGGAGTCAAGAATTTGCGAGAAAAGTCCTTTCGCTGGAAATAACGTTGGCATATAATATAAGTCACGTTCTCGATAACAGTTCGGGAAAGCATGAGACAGTCCTTGATAACAAATACTTTTCCATCATCAAAGGCTTGATCGATTGCAGCAAATTGTCTTACGAGGGCTAACCATACGGAAGGTGTTACAGTAATTCCATCTTTGGTAGGTAGGAGAGATCCAGTGGCATCGAGCTTGTATCGGCGCAAGTGAATTCGAGCAACATCTGCAAAATCAGAAATAACGGCGTAGTTGTGACCCCCTAGATGGAAATGATTCTCAGGAACAGCATCTGGTTTAAACGAAGAAACTTTCCCGTTGTCTTTATCAAAACACACTCTTTTTGCTCGAGGATTGGAGATGAGAGGAGTAGCACGTTTCATGGTTAACTAAATAAATTTCAATGCACTAATTACGAAAGAAAATGTCTTGAAATTTTGTGATAATTCTTTATCGTGAAGCAGAGTATTCTACCAAGTCAGAGCTTGAGAAGAAATGATGCACAGAAAGAAAAAAAATGAGTATTACAAGGTGGCAACAGTAAGCTGATTGGTTCATTTTCATGACGTAACTTTGGAGACAACTGATTGGTAGAAAAAATACTGATGTCACTAGTCTTATAACATCACTATTATAATCAGGTTCAAAAAAATAAAAAAAATAAAAAAACGCGTTTTTTATTATGGTTTATTTACGCGAAATCTATCTTCCCCTATTTTAATCATATCTCTTTATGAAAAGCAATATTTCAGTGTTGTACCCTAAAGACACTAATTTGAAAATTATAAATATTCTTTATTTTCTCTTATTTCTCTTTTAATTCTTTATGCACTATCCCGCTACGAGAAAATAGAAGTCAAAAAGGAGGGGAGGGGGATGGCGAAAAAAAGAGCGAAGGACCGCGGGGCGAAAATGGACGGGGTGAAGAGGCGAAACAGAACGCGGGGAGGGGAGGGGGAGGCTGCGGTTTGACTGAGGTTGAGACCTCAAAAGCCTCAGAGCCTCATGATCCAGAACCCCCACTTTTCATCTACTGACGTCTTAAGGCAAAGGTGGCCAACCCACCCACGCATGTCACAGTGTGCCACGACAGAGTTGTAAAATTGGCACGTGAAGACTTACTGAAAAGTTGAACGTTTGAAACAAATAATAATAGATAATATTTTTTTTTTACAATTTTATTTTAAATACGGTTGCTCCAGGCAAAAAAAAAAAAAAAAAACCCTAAAAATTTGGATTAATATATGTTTGTGAATAAATGTTTCCTTTTAAATATAAAATGAAAATATCACTCAAAACTAGTTGATACGCACCTAAAACAACCTATTTTTTTTAGCTTTTTTCATATCATCCTAAAAAACTTGGTAAAAAAAATACAAATTCAAAAGTACTGACTATTTAATAATTGTATAGAATTAAATCTCTTTCAAGTTTTTACTTTTTATTTTATACCTAAGTTAAGTGATTGAACCTGTAAAAAGTTTATTGGCAACAAAATCTAAGTTTTCACTTTTGTCTAGCTTGTTATATTGTTTTAAAATCCCCACTACTTAAATTTACATTAAAAAAATCTGCTATTTGCATTAAAATCCCATAATAAGCTTATAAATAGCATTTTTTTTCACATTTTCGTCTCCCCCCCCCCTTTTGTTGGAAGTTTCAAGTATTATTTTTTTTAATCAGAAACTAGTACTCTTCCCAAAAAGGTTGGCCACTCTGTCTTAAGGCATGGGCCAACTGGGCCCAGGGCCTCGCCCTCTTGGCTTCGTTTCGTTTTCAGTCTTAATAAGACCATGGTCTGGATAATTTTAATGATCAAATATTATTCACGTACATATTCTCAAAAAAACAAAAAAAAAAATTCAAACTACATGTCAACTGGTAAAGTTGGCAAGATTGTATTATTATATGAGACCGCTATCCATGTCTAGGCCTAAGCCTAATACCATGAACAATCCTTCCTCTCATTTAATCGAAATGCGGCCTTCGGTCGAGCCCTGCATGTGAGACTGTGAGTCGTGTACATTTATTGGTTTCAAGTTACCGTTTGTGCGAGTATGAATGCTAAATACGCTCTATTTTTAAAGTCACAGGTAGGGCCTACTTTTACATAGGAGCCCAGGACCTCAAAGAGTCTTAAGACTTGGTGCTGTCGGTCCTGACTTCATATTCATGGATGGTAATGCGCCATGTCACCGAGCGGTGCTGATTGATGACTTCCTTGAAATGGAAAACATCCAGCGCATGTCGTAGCCTGCGAACTCCCCTGATTTAAATCCTATCGAGCATGTGTGGGATATGCTCGGGAGACAAATTTCAGCCCTTTCGCACCTACCAAGCTCCGTTACAGAACTGAAAAGAGCTCTCCAAGAAGCTTGGAACCGTTTGAGCCCACAACTTATTCATCATCTCATAGCAAGTATGGTAAATCGCTGTGCAGCGTGCCTGGCTGTGTGAATCCTTGCTATGCTCAGTTTTCTTTCAAAACTGCTACTTTGGATAATAAAATTAATTATTATCATTCTTTTGATTTGCTTTCTTATTTTATAACCATTTTACACTCGCATATCACGTTTACCGCCATTCTGATCTACAGTTCCTTCTTTATTCACATAATTATCAATTATACTTAACTTTTGGACACCAGTGTATATATATATACCAATTAATTTTCTGCTGCTTTGAATAAAAGATTGGTTTTTACCGCACCCCATGGAGCCTTTTTTTTTCTACGTAAATTCTCATATGTGTTTTATGTTGCTTTTGTTTGAATATAATTTCCAAGTAGTTTCTCATATCGATGTATTTTACTTCTATTTAAAGTTTGAGATACAAATCACAGTTAGCACTTATTTCAGTGTTATTAGTTACGTCTTAAAACACAAAAAGTTGCAAAGCATGGGATCACTAAAACCATTACAAATGTTTCGTGATCAGTTCCCTATAATTTCCTGCCATGCTGTCTAATGATGTTATTCTCAAATCTTGAAGAAAATTTTTAAAATGTATATACCTCACTCAACTGCAGAACTGTATCCACTAAAATAGGTTCCTCCACCCCCTCCCCTTTTTTCCTTCATCGACTATTTATTTTACAAAAGCTCAAAATGATCACCGTTTTCAGTATATTTGTGATAAGTAGTCGATGTTTACTTTTCTAATTTTTTTTCTTTCTGTTAAGCTCCAGGCTGTTTAAAAGATAGTTGGGAAAGGCTTGCGAACAGTTAAAAATGATGTAGATCAGAAAGGTTTTTTTTCCTCCTTGTCGGAAGATTTTTAATGTGTCCACTATTAAGTCTACAAGTAGTAATGTGGCCGCCTCTGTGTCTCTTAATGGTTAGGAGGAGATTTCCTGTTACATCATAAATTCCAAAATTTCTTGTTAGAAGGTTTTTATTTTTCAGTCCATTTACTTCAAGAAGTAGCAATGAAACCTGATAGGTTTCGAGGGCCAAAAGAGCGGCCATTTCACATTACCTAGAGCCACCTTAAAATTAATTCCACGCTGAGGTGAAATGGATTCAACCAGTTCTTTTGCCGGTCTCAGTTCAATTCCACAGGCGTTGTGTAACAAGCTTCAGATTTCGAAGAATGAGATTTGGGTCTTCATATGCCTCTGTAATAACAATAATCCGAGCGAAAATCTGGATCCATCATCGAGAAAATCATGATTTTTGTAGTGGACGGAAGAATGCCACTTTGACCAATAGATCCATCCCGAGAAAAAGAAACTTCAGTCTCTGATTATTTGACCAGTATCTCATACGGATATTCAATTAGGGTCGGTATTTCTGTAAATCTTTTTCAAATACTTTTCTGTGATGCACATAATACATAATTAGCGAATTTTTTTTCTTTTCGAAGAGCTTGTACACCATTATATCAACCGGACATATTGGCAGCGTTGTCCAATGACTGTCCCCTATAATTATCCAATAGCAGTCCATTTGTTGCTAAAAATCCTTGTACATAAATATATAAGTACTATAATCCAGTGTGACTACTAGTCTTTATTAATGAGACACATCTTTCATACACTTTTACCCGAAAACAATATCATAGTGTAATAGCAAATTGGTCATTGTGGGACAAATTTGGGGTTGAATCCATCACAATTGAACAGTACTTTGTGTAAACGTTATTTGAGTTGTAATTGTTTTAATGATTTGCTTGCCCATGATCTCCATTACTTGCTAATATATCGTTTTTGATAAGAACGATATTAACTATTTTGTTCGTAGCTCCCGCTATTCAATATGTTCTCGAACGAATTGGTCGAACTCTGCTAGCAGTTCCAAGGCACCCATAAAATTACCATTATGAGGAGAACCAAAAACTTCTTCGGTACTTTTAAATGCTAAACATCTTAGATCCAGATACTGTACTACCGTAATAACACGTCTGAGGACATTGTGGTGATATTAAATTGTGGATCTTTTCTTAGTTGCTCTCCTGTAACTGTTTATCTAACAAGGGGAGGGCACAACTAAGGAAATTCATTTGGGGACGGGAATTTGTGTAATAGTAATACTCCTTTAGGGTGTTGAACCGTCACTATAATAGCGCCGAACAGACAAACAGTTCCGAGAAAATAGCCCTAGAAATTCGTACTTAGTTTTTATACAATTAAGTTTTTTTCAGCTCCAGCGATGCAGTGGCATAGGTGGTAGTGCACCTGCATTCCGCGCGGTCTGTCAGGGTTTGAGTCGGGCGATCGACTTGCTATGTTTTTTTTTCCAATTAATTTAATCATTTTTACAGTTAAATAAATTTATTTAAAAAGGCTTATTAAATATTTTATATTTTAAAAACTAAAACAATTTCTATAATTTTTTAATATTTGCATTATATTTTATAAATATGTTATAATATTAATTTATTATTATATATATATATATTAATTATTATAATATTATTAATAAATAATATTTATTATAAAATATATTATATTATTTCGACTGCTATTTTCTCCAAATTGACTGTCCATTCGGCGCTATTACATTGAGGGTTAAATATCCTAAAGCAGTGGTCTTCAAACTGTGTTCCACGGAACCCTGGGGTTTCACAAGGCATACTCAGGGGTTCCACAAGTCTTAATAAGAAATCTAGAAGAAATAAATATGTATCCAAAATGGATTCACGTTCTCTATGAAGTTTATAAGTTACAAGTATCTAAAGCTCATCGCCTCTTATTCATTAAAATTGATATTTTATCTATATCAGGGGTGGCCAACCTTTTTTGGAAGCGTGCCACAATCTGATAAAAAAAAATTACGCGTGCCACTTCCAACTTTTCCACCAAACTAAAAAATATACAAAAGTGAAAAAAATTTACTTATAGGCTTATTATGGGTTATTTGCACCAAAAACATACTTTGAAACGCAAGTTCTATACAGTAAAAATGTTTAAAAAAATGGTATAACAAAAAAAAAAAGTAGAAACTTATATTTTATTGTTGATAAATTTTTAAGGATCAATCAGTTAGCTTGGGTACAAAATAAAAATAAGCAACTTGAAACATTTAATTTTAAATGATTATTAAGCAGTCAGTACTTTCTTAATGTGGCTTTTGAATTTGTAGTTTTCTTACTAAATCATCTATATTTGGATTAGTTCCTGAAGATGCTAAGAAAATTAGGTGTTTGAGTTGCATATTAGTTAATTTTGAGAGGTATTTTGATTTAATTACGTTCATAACAGAAAACATTTCTTCATAAACATATGTTGATCCAAACCTACAACAATATCTGACCACTAAATCATGTAAATTTGCAAAATTACTTGGTGGCACAAAATTCGATGTAATTCGGATCATTTGAGGTTAAAATAATTTCCTTATATTTGCTTTTCAGAGTAATATGGTTCTGTAGGTCAATAATTTCAATTTGTACCTGAGGTGGGTAACAATTAATGTTTTGAAGAGAAATTGAAAAATGGTTAGTGAAAAGTTCAGTATTTTTTTTTTATCTTTAAAATCCTCAAACCTGGCACTAAAAGAATCCTGCAAAATGGATATTAAATTTTTAAATCTATCATAGTTTGGAACATTACTTACTTTGGCAGATAATTCCGGCATGAATGGGAAATAAGTTAATTTTCCCTCTCCAAAATCCAGACAAAAAAGCAAAAGTTTGTTCACAAAAGAAGATATATGACCAACTAGGGTAGGAAAAATACAATTTTTTTCCTGTAATCTTAAATTTAAATTGTTTAAATGTTTCATTATATCGGTAAGAAAAGCTAAATCCCACAGCCAATTTTCACTCCTGAGGAGCGAGCATTCACTGGGCAGTTCATCGTTTTCTTCCAGATATTCTAAACACATTCCCTCTAACTTCAAAATCTCGCAAGTGAATTTCTTTTGGAAAGCCAGCGCACACTACAAAGTAAGAGAAACTCGCCATTTTCTTCCTTTTTTCGGGGAAAAGCGTACAAAATCTTCGTCGATTCAGACTACGAGCTCGTAATTTGTTGATACAGCGCACCACGGGGTCAACAACGAAAGACAAGTTTACGTCCTTGGCACAAAGAGCTTCTTAATAAATAATACAATGATACTTGAAAGTTTTTCTTCCCAAATAATTTTCAAGCAATGCAACAAAACCTTTTATTCTGCCAACCATACAAGGCGCCTCCATCTGTGCAAACACTGTGTAATTTTGTCCATTCTACTGTGTTAAATTCAATTACATTTTTAAAGTCTTTAAAAATGTCTTCACCTGTAGTTTAAACTTGTTGGCGCAAATCAAGAAGTTCTTTCACAGTATCAAAATTATTGTTCGTGTAACTCACAAAGATGCTTAACTGCGCATTGTCTGTGATATCGTGGCTTTCATCCAAAGTTAATGAAAAATATTTCCAGAGACAATTTGCGTTCCAACAACCTGGCCCATGTCATCTATACGACGCATGACGGTATTTCTAGTTAAACAAAGCTATTTTAACAATCGTATTTTTGACGCTAAGATCCCCGATATTTTGGGCGAAAATTTAAAGGCTACTTTTTATTATCTCCTCTCCGTCAGAATATGGGGGTTTTTTTGCGGGCTAACAATAAAGAAAGTTCATAAGAAGCCTTCACCATGGTTTTTATTTCGTCATTTCTCTTCTGGAACAAAGATTGTTAGCCGGCTAAAGATTTCTTTTTTCTATGGATGAATTCCGTTCGCAAATTTGATCCAACAGGATATTTGCTGTTGAAATCACTATGCAGTTGTTTGAAATGACAGTCCAAGTTAAATTTTTTTGGAACTGCTATACAAACTCCACATATCCAACAAATAGACTTGGAAGTATTTTGATGTGTAAACAAGTATTGTTCTTCCCAGACAATTTTCATATCACGTGCTGCAATATCCTCTTCATAATTTCTTTTCGATGTTGAAGGTTTTCTCATAAACATATTGAAAAAAAAATTAAACAACTACACTCAACGCTAAAATCTAAAAATAATTTTAGAAAAGGAAAAAAGCTTAACGTCTTGCTAAACAGAGTTTAAAATCAAGTGAGTCTGACAGTTATAGAAACAATTTGCCCCGATGTTACGCTACAAATTTTCTAAGCTCCGAACCCAGCATTCTGATTAGTCATGGATGCAAGTTCACACTCCCTCTGCTTTATAAAGCGGCTACTTTGTGCAGACAGAATTACTTCTACCGTATCAACAACTGCTCTCCTAATATATTGCAGAATTACTTCTTGAGATTACAGAATCGTAAATAGCCAACATCTTCGGAAAAACCTTTTTATCTACAGTGGTGGCAAAAAGTCCTAAACGCACTCATTTTTTAGCGTAATTTTTTGTTTTTGGCTTCATTTTTCGTTGTGAAATTATCGCACTATCTTAAATATTGTTATTGATTTTAATGCATTTTTTTCATGCTGATTTCAAATCTGTTTGTAGATTTCATCTAAAGTAAATAGTTACATTGATATGTTGAAAAAACCTTGACAAGAAAGCACAAGGTCACTGTAAGAATGAGTGAGTGTGTTTTCCACCAATGAAATGCTGCGTTATTTCAAGCAACAACAAGAAAAAGGTGAAGCGTGGTTTATTTTATTGAATGCAGTTGTGTGCTTGTGGAAAATAGTGTATTGAAAGCAATTTGAAGTGCGCTTGTGGAAAATATTGGAATTATGGCTAAATTTTCATATCTGCCTGAGAATAAAAGGTACAAAATAATACATTTGAAGGAAGAAGGTTATTCTATGCGCCAAATTGCTGCTAAAGTACCATGTGGCCTTTCTACTGTTGTGAGAACTTTGAAAAGATTTTCTGAAACAAATTTTATTGCGGACAGGGGGCGATCAGGACGACCAAGAAAAACATCTTTACGTGAAGACAGGTTATTGCACAAAATTTCACTTTCAAACAGAAAGCTTAATTCCTCGCAAATTTTGAAACAATGGACTTTGACATCAAATGTGAGTTTGTGCCCAAGAACGGTTAGAGGAAGACTGCTGGAAATTGGGTTACGAGGCTGTAAAGCGAGCCCAAAACCATTACTGACTGAATTTCAAAGCAAGAGGCGATTGACGTGGGCAAGGGAACATTCATTATAGACTATTAAAGACTGGGAAAAGGTAATATTTAGTGACGAGGAGTCAGTTTTGTGTTTCTGGCAACCAAAGTAGTATCTATGTAAGACGACGCACTCATGAGAGGAATTCAGCCCTCAGTGTCTGAAGCCTACAGTAAAGTACCCGACAAAAGTGTGATGGTATGGGGTTGTATGTCTTCTCATGGTGTTGGAAGACTTCACATCGTTAGCGGAACAGTGAAAGCCATGGATTACATTGAAATACTACAAAATAAATTGCTACCAACTGCGAGAGATCTTTTTGGGAATCAGTCATGGATTTTTCAAGACGATAACGCCCCTTGTCATCGTGCAAAGGTAGTCCAGAAATGGTTGAAAGACCATACTGTGAATAGAATGAACTGGCCAGGACAGTCTCCCGACCTTAATCCGATAGAGAACTTATGTTTTAAAATTGGTTATGAAATTTCAAAGAAAAAAACCTTCAAACAAACGTGAATTAATTGAAGCTTTAATATTTTCCTTCAACCATATTGTCACGAAAGATCTTCATTTGAAATTGGTGCATTCCATGCCAAAAAGATGTAGAGCCGTAATTAAAGCAAACGGCCGGCCCATAAAATATTGATTTTCTAACATGTGACAACAATGTAATTTTCAAAATGCTTATTAAATATACCGTATTTGTCAATTTTCGTGTTATTTTTCTTTGCATATTATGTTATTCTATATTGTTTTATTCTGCCCATATTTCACATTATTGTGTTCAGGCAGCTTTACTACAAAAAATATTTTAGTCATTAAAAAACTAGTAGTAGATTTGAAATCAGCATAAAAAATACATTAAAATCAATAAGAATATTTAAGATAGTGCGATAATTTCACAACGAAAAATGAAGTCAAACACACAAATTACGCTAAAAAATGAGCGTGTTCAGGACTTTTTGCCACCACTGTAACATCACGCTGACAGCCAATTGCTATAAACTTCAGCACTGCAAAGGGAAGCTGAAATTCGAATGGAAATCTGAGATTTTAAAAATTAACCGTTCTCGAGAGAGGGTGATTTTTTGGGCAGATTCGACCGTCCCAGAAAGAGAGAAAATTTATTTGTTTTTAGTCTCACATTACTCAACACTTTTCTCAGAACGTTACAATGCTGTCGAATTGAATACTGAAGAAAAGAAGAAAATCTTGTTTAGCGCCTTTAAAATCTCACGCTGAAAATTTCTGTTTTTTACATATTCTCATCATGACAATTTTCTATTGTAATTCAATTGATTCAGTAATATGTTCAAAACGTTATGTAATTTTTCAATTAGTCTTCGCGTGCCACAGTTACGACTCCCGCGTGCCACAATGTGGCACGCGTGCCGCGGGTTGGCCACCCCTGATCTATATATATAAAGGAGAAAAGTGACTGACTAATCACGATATCTCCGGAACTATTCAACCTACAGATTTGAAATTTGGTAGACATGTTCCTTTTATGGAGTAGAGATCAGCTAAGAACGGATTTTGCGAAATTCGAATCGCAAGGGGCGTTATAAATAATTGTTTCTATTTTTAAACTACTCGACGTACAATCTTGAAATTAGGTAAACAGATTCCTTTTATAAAGTAAAGATCCCCTACAAATTGAGTTCGGTGAAAATTGGCCCCCAAGTGGCGTTGCAGGGGCTTAGGGGCCGTTATAGATAATTATTTCCATTTTTAAGCTATGAGACGCAAAGACTTTATATTTGATAAAAACATTCCTTTCATAGAGTAGATATCAGCTACAAGATGGGTTTTGCTAAAATAGTCCCCCAAGAGGCATTGCGGGGTATTAAGGGGCGTGATAGATAAATATTTTCATTTTTGAACTACTTGACCTACCAACTTGAAAATTGGAAAGCATGTTTCTTTCATGGAGTAAATATCCGTTACAAAATGGGTTTTGGGAAAATTGACCCCAAGGGATGTTGCGGGGGGGGGGTTTAAGGGAGGGGAGATCAACAGTTCCCCTACAAAATGGGTTTTGTGAAAACAGATCCCCAAGTGGCGTTGTGGGGGCTCAAGGGGCGTTAAAGATAATTATCCCCATTTTTAAACTATTAAAACGTACAGTCTTGAAATTTGATAAGCAAATTTCTTTCGTAGAGCAGGAATTTGAAGGAAATCAACTCTTGGGGGAGCAAGCGGTTACTGGGGCGTATTGACAAAAGAAAATCTTTTTTGCGATCTACAAGGACTATATAATTATATAATTGGTAGACATGTGTTACTTTCATGGAGTAAATATCCACTACAAAATAGGTTTTGGGAAAAATGACCCCAAGGGGTGTTGCGGGGGGTTAAGGGGAGATATAAATAATTATTCCAATTTTTAAACTATTAGACGCACAGTCTTGAAATTTGGTAATTAGATTCATCTCATAAGATAGAAATACTCCACAAAATGCGTTTCGTGAAAATCGACCCCCAAGTGGAGTTGAAGGGCGTAAGGGGCATATATTTTTGAATACAATCGAATTCTTAATGCAGGACTTAAATATCAAAAATTTATACATATATATAACCAGCAAAAATTTATAAAACATCATGAAATACCCAGTGAAGTGGGCGGGTAACAGCTAGTTTATATATAATAACTTTATTTTGCAACACTTTTTAAACATTATAAAACAATAAAAGAATAATAAAACGTTTAATTTATATATATATATATATATATACTCTCCACTAGATTGTGGATATTCCATTGTTTACTATCTTGGGTTCCACGAGATAATTTTATACTTGTTAGTTAGCACAATGTCTTGCAAACTAAATAGTTTTCTAATAGAAAATGCACCTTTTTTACATTTGGGGAAAACAACACCTATAACGAAGAAAAACAACATGTTAACAGAGTTGATGTTAAAATCTGCTGCTGCTTATGCCACCTGATCGACAGTAACATCAGATCAAGGTCCACGAAATTCATCGCGGCTAAGGGCTAGAATTTTACGCCTGTCGTTAGCGTTAAAATCTAAATTTAGGCAACAACAGCTTCTAAATTTTAGGTTTCAAATTCTCTCTCGTGCAAAATACACGGTATTTCTCACACATCTATAAACATTTTTATGCCATTCAGAGCATTGTGTTTAAATGAAATATATTTCTCAACGTAAGTGGCTTCAAAAACAAAGTATAAAAGCAAATTAAACTCAAAATAAGTAATGCGATTGCACTTGATCTCAACAGACCTCAACCGAGTGAAAAATAGGAAGTACATATCTCAGTTTCTAAATATAATGCATGGATATAGGTGACACTTGAATCATATATTAATATTGTTAATGAGTAAATTATATTAGCAAAATTAGATTAGTAATTTTGCAAAAGTTTTTTAATACTAAATACAAATACTTTTTTTAAGTGCTTTTACATGATGTGCCAGTAACATGTTGACCTACTTTAAATATTACTTTGAGACATATTCTTCGACGTATGTATTGGGTTCCACGAAAACACTTTCTAGTTCAAGTTGTTCCGCGAAAGCACTTTCAAGTTCCAGGGGCTACACGAAAGCACTTTCAAGTTCTAGGGGTTCCGTGAGTTGAAAAAGTTAGAATGCCACTGTCCTAAAGGATTACTGCTAATATATACACAAAGTCTCGTCCCCAAATGAATTTCCTTAGTTTTGCCCTCACCTTGTGAAACAGAGACTTATTTTCTTTTCGTGTCAACCAAACTAACACTAAATTTTTATTTTCAATAGAATTTTCTGATTTTCTAAGCAGCTTGTTAAGTGTTTCCTATCAGAGCAGTCGGTTGTATATCGAGAATTTGTTTTAGAGAAAAGTTTGCAGGTCAAACAAAAAACACTACCAATACTATTTGAATAATATAGCCAAGATCTTTCCAGCACTTGGCCATTTTTAAGTTTTTTGATGAAATGATTATTCGAAAATGTGTGATCTCTTTTGTCCTTTGTATTCTCTTACCAAAACGGAATATATTTGGTTCGGATTTTTATTTTGAAAATAACTCATTTCATGGGAAAGGATACAGTCAATAAAATTATTACTTAGCGAATTAGGCCCCGAACCCACGTCAACGTATTTCTCAGACCGAATACTGCCTAAACACTTTCGGTTGGGGCATTACTGATATTCTCTGACTGAACAATATCTTTTTCAAAAGGCTGCTTGTCATCGAGATCTTGCATATTTTCCTCATTAATATTTGCTTGTTGTGCTTCTCCGTTTTTTTTTTTTTTTTTTTGCTAAGTTCCTTTCCCTTTCACTTCAATGGTGTTACGTACACCCCTGCAACCCCGCATTGCGGGGGCCCCAAGTTCTAGGGGGCCCAAAGCCTATGTAATGCTATGGTTTTAATTTTTTGTAAGATCCGGTTTGGAGCCCAAAACCTGATTGCACCTATTGCACAAAAATGAATGGCTACAGAAAAAGTGCCACTACGTTTGTATAAGTGCTCGATGCTCATCGGCACCGTCCTATGATAGAGCCTCTGTCTATTAATTATTAATTTCCGCGTATTCGGTAGTAAGACGGAAGAACAAAAGTAAGTTGTGCTCTTGTTCTCGAAAATAAAAATAAATTTGGTATGGTGTTTCTGGTATTTTTACTGGTTTATATATATATTATTTTATTTCTGTTTTGATTGCAAGCATCTTTTTCTGTTTGTTATCTTAAACGGGGCTCAGGGGCCCCTGGGCTGCAGCACATTAAGCCCATACGTGGATCCGGCCCTGCATATGAATCTAAAACACAAAAAATTACCTCTGTTTTTTTCTGATTTTTAATTCTGAAAACTTTCTGATCAATTTGTTCAGCTATTTCATGTTCGATAGCCAGTGTAGCTAAGCCGTTTAATATATCTTTAGAATTTGTTAACTGTAAGAAATTTTTTATTAATTTTAATTTTGAGAAACCTATATCTACATTTGCCAAACTTATTAGCAAAGATAGTAAAATAAATGCAATAGCAAGATTTGGAGCAAATTCTAAAACAGAAATAAATTTTAAAACTTCAACTGGGCTTTTTTTTTTTTTTTTTTGACTGACATTATCTCATCTGCTCAATCAAGCGCGTTCACATCTAATGATTCTCAGTCGGTCAACATCATTTCTAAATTTATACAGTTTTTAGTTAATTAAAGTTTTAAGGGATATCTAAAATCACATATATTGTACAAAAATTGAAAACAATAACTGTCAGTTAAATTAAATCTGCATTTCAAAGCATTAACTGCTTCATCCAATGTAAAAAAATAAAACTCTATCTTGAATTTTAATTTAGGCTATTCCATCGGATCATCTTGTACTTCATAATTAAAATTCACATTTTTCCGTCGAACTCTGTGACGTGGCTGCGTCACCTCAAAGTTAGCAGAGATATCAATCTCGACGGCCACTGCTTTTGCATCACAATTCATTTTATCAAAAGTCGCATCCTTAAAAAAAATCTTTACAATTTCTTGAGAGTTCCATAGTAGATGGTAGATCGTAATATTTTGTTTGCAATAGCTTGCTTATTGGATTTTAATGCAATTAAAGATTTTATACCAAATAATGATGGCCATAGGAACTTGAATTGTTAAGTACAATTTAATAATCCAGAAACCTCATCTCTTATAGAGTTGTCAATTTCAGCATTATTATAAAAACTAAGCATCATAAAAACCTCCCAATTGATAACTTAAGGGTTTAATAGCCTTTATTCAGCTTTTCCAGCTATTTACACTAAGTGGCTTTAAAGTTTTATGCCCTTTATACATTTAGATAATATAACCCAACGAAAAGTTGATGAAAATAAATAAATTATTTGAATTATATTGAAAAAAGTACAGGCTTCTAAGGATGCTTTTGCCATGTCATTAACGACCAAATTTAGAGTGGCTACACAACGGCACATAAATTGTTCACAGATTTAGCGTTCTTATTTTCAATTGAGAGCTTCAATATTTCTCGACTTTCATATTCACTCCGTTATTGTTGGTCTGCCCCCTCATATCTAGCAAATTTAGCCCTAATTTTTTTTTAAGTTTCTCAACTATTAAATTTGAAAGTTCCCTTCCATTTTTTCTTTCAACTGGAAGGAAACCAAAAAAAAACTCGCATTAGTTTTAACGATAACTTCGTTAGAATAAGATTTCTCAAAAGATGTTTACCTTACCATAAATGTCATTTGTTCGATCTTGCTGGCATCACAGGGGTGTGATCTAAAGTTATTGAAAAATATTTAGCTTGTTTAATTTTATGAACAATGTATAATTTAATATTCTCATATAAAAGAGAAATTATCTTGTTCTGAATATTTCCCCCTAGATATGTATTTAACTTCTTCCAAATTTTCATAACAAAATTTGCCGCCCCGGACATGGGTCCGGTTTGTCCGGCCCTAGAGCCACCCCTGCTTCTACACATTTTTTGGCTGGCATACTTCCCGAGACATGTGTAAGTCCTATAGTCCAGATTTTTTTTTTCTGAATGAATATTTATATTTAAATAGCATCTATTTCTAATACTCGTCCATTGATCAAATGTAAGATTAAAATTTTCCCCATTTACTTTAAATTGTATTAGCTCGTGTTTCAAGGAATCGTTAACACTATTATTGTAGTTTATAATAGTTCATTAATCGATGTTGGTGGATTTTAAAAACCAATGGTGGATAGGGATTTTCTTAATTCAGTAGAAGTGCAAAACACTCGAAATGGCAAACCATCTATGCTGTTATTTTTCTTATAATTTCATCCAAATTATCTTTTTTTTTCTTCTCTCGAAATAATCTAAAATCCCTGACGGCTTGGGCCTAGAAATTGTGCTTTAATTTGTACCTTCATCGTAATTAGAGATTTTCTCCTCTTTAAAAAAAATTGTATCATGTGTCGATTTTAAATGTGCGTGGAGTCCGCTTGGATATATATATATATAATATATATATATATATATCCTCCGTTCACTTTAATAACTGTAGAACATTTTTTACACTGTGCCATCATATTCTTTTCATCATATAAGCAATGAAACCAAATCGAAGTATTATCAACTTGTTTTCTTATGTTATTTAAACTTATTCTTATTCATTTTTATGGGTTATTATTTGCGAGTATATGTATATAATGAACCTGAAAAACATTTTAAATCCTTAAATATGATTCAAAGTAAATAACAAACTCACCAATGTAGAAAATATTGAAATATTACGCATTTTCTTCTCAAGTACTTGATTTTTCAGATATGAATATTAGACTGCGAATCCTGTGCAAGTGCAGTATCGTTCTGAGCTGTAATAGGACAGTTTGGGCCTTGGAGGATTCAGACATTTTATAACTTCTCTTGATTGTACGATGCAACTTTGTATTCAAAGTCTAATTAATTTCGCCCGTTAGGGAGACATTTTAGTAACAGGTGTTGATGGATGAAGGAAGGCAAATGAGCCTGGATATGTTATTCCTTTTTCAACACGAACTTAGTTAGAAGTAGTGTATTTAGTTCTTTTTGCCAGAGAAATAATTTAAATGTCTACATTTTTAAGTTCAGATTATTAGTCTTTTATCTTGTTGTATCTGGCAATGAAAAAAATCACAAGATGGATATAATGAATCACCTTAGAACTGTAGAACTAGATAAGAAAAATAAAAATAAAAACAACGGAATGAGCGGAATATAAAAAAGTTTAATATCTTCACTTTCTGAAATGGATATAAAATTATTTCATTTATAATATGTTTTAATCATGGTGCAATAATTAACACTATAACAAAAACATAAAGACGTATAATATTTTGCTATGGTGGCGATCTCTGAAAGTATAGGAAACAATTTTTAAAAAATTCTATTAAATATCTAAAAACCGGTATTTAAACTTGCGAATACCGGTATTTCGAAACTGTACAAATGGCTCAAAATACCCGTATTTGGTATACCAGTTTTGCAGCCCCTACCTACAACCATCTTTAGAAACAGTTCTTCCCCCCCCCCTTTTTTTTTTTTTGTTATCTTGACAACCATTGCAAGCTACACAGCTGCTGTAATTAAGTTCAACTGGACATGACTGTGGGAAAGTTGACCCTTTGGTTGGGAGAAAGATCGAATAGACCAACTCAGAGATAAAGTATAGCTTCCTCTCTTTTGTTGCTTAGGATAAGAATGTGTGAACTGTGAATTCCTTTTCCAGGAAAAGAGAATTAGAAAAATAAACAGTTTGCTTCCAGATAAGGGGCTTTTATATTTACTTAGAAACATCTGTGAATCCTTGCATCCCATCTTTTTGTTTTTATTATGCCTGAAAAATATATGCTAACGCCAACCAACGATGAATGATTTTAGTTTAATTTCTTTAGTTCAAAATGTTAATGTAAATTTAGATAATCTTTTTTTATTTAAAAAATCAATACATTGACATCAGACTGAATCAATAAACTTTTTATAGCCTTAGAATAATACTTGTATACAATAGCACATATAATTGAGAGTACGCCTTACTTTCACTTGATATACAAAACCTTAAAAAAAATAATAATAACACATTACAGAGAAAAGTGCAAACATGTTTTGTTTCTTACACGTAGCAAATGCTTTATGTTAAAGTAAAAGTAAAGAACAATCAAAGAAAAAATTCGAAATTGGAAAATTTCAGAAGCATTTTAAATAAACATATGCAGATTTTTGGTCCCAGGTACGTACTCAAAATGGAGATTTCTCAAACTCATTTTTGATTCTGTTGCGGGATCCAATTTGAGAATGAAAGAACAAAATGAGAGTATGTAATGCACTCATTTTTGAAACTGTTACTTTATCGAATAAGAAAAGGAAACTACAAAATGAGTATCTATTGCATTTATTTTTGAAGCTGTTGCTGCATCAAATATGAGTTTGAAAAAAAAAAGGAGTACGCATAGCATTCATTTTCGATACTGTTGTATCTAATATGAATTTTTAACAGAAAAATAAAGATCAACTCAAATTTTAAAAAATCTAAATATGAGATACCTAAATTGTAAATGTCATTTTCTTCATTTTACATATTATTCAATTTGCCTTTTATAAAGTTTTTACCACTTAACTTCGACAATCAAAATTCTTTTTGCATTTACAGTAGAACGTCGTTTATCCGAATCAATTGGGACCGGACACCGTTCGGATGCGCGATTGTTCGGATAACCAAAAACCGAATGCGATCCATGCAGTATATGATACTGGACACTATACAAATATTGAAAATCATCACATGCGGGAAACGGGCTTGAAAAGAAAAAGCAAAATAGGGGCAAAATGTCGCAATTTTACCTTGATTGGGGAAAATAATCACTTATTTTTAGCTGTATCATTGTACACTTTCGTTTTTTCAATGCAAGGTCTCTGGTTCTCTTCAGCACCAGTAGTTGAGTAGAGCAGCACTCCGATTATTCTTCGTACCACTCCATAGCTGTCTCTAACGCAGCAAACGCGTCAAAATTTTCTACTTTCGTTGTTGTTGTCCTCGTCTTCATCCGTTTCGTCGCCGACAGCGTCAGATTTTTCTTGCACGGAAGTCACAATCACGTCACCATTTAGCATTTGAAATCCACTGTCTTGTGCATCGCATGCCATCCAGGTTTCTACATCAACAAAACTCAACAAAAGAGCATGTATACACCCCCTCACTTGGAAACATACTGACCTAATATTCCGCGCAGATGTTTACCAAATCATACAACTGAAATTCCCCAAATATCCTTCACCCTGAGATTTCCCGTCACTTTTGGCCTCACACGAAACAACTGTTGAACATTGCACTGTTCGAAAACGTATCCGGACTTTGGTTTGGATATTGAACGCTCCGGATAATAAACGTTCGGATAAGAGACGTTCTACTGTACTGTGTGTAACAAAAAGATATTTACGTATTATCGTTAAAGTGCCAATGTGTTCAAGATAACTCGCCAAGTTGGCAGGCCTGATTTCGCTTGTGTCGTACGCGCTGAATCAGCAACTATGTACTTCATTTTATATAATGTCGCCAATGTGGTGGCGTTAATACGCAAGCACCAACAAATATATTACTTTTAGCAACAAAAATGCTACTGTTATGTGATCATAAACTGTATATTTTCGAAATTATACGTCAAATTTAAACCTTTGAAAATAACAAATATAGATTCGATGTAATAGTTCAACAAACGTGTAAGCAATTTGAACTAGTTCCAGAAACAATTTGGTTCATTAAACGTTATATTTATATTTCTACAGGCATTATATTGTTTTTTAAAATACTTACAAGCAGAAAATTAAGTTTAATTTAAATTCAATCTTTCAATAATAAGTTATTAGAAAGATTTTTGGAACATTATAATGAATAACAGATTTTTCATAGTAAAAATTTCAAATCAAAGTAAGAAAAGAATAGTATTTTACATATTATGTAGCATGAAGAAAAAAAACTTTTTGACTAAAATAACACTCATTAGGTCCAGGTGTGTAAGTACTTTTTATCAATTGTTTTGTTTAAATAGAAACATATCCATCCAGATGGAAACAAAGAAAAATGCATTGCAAAATATATTACAAATTAAGCTCGCTTTTTGTTCATATCAACTGATTTTACACTCTCCTATATCACCAAAAAAATATTATAGTTTTAAAATTAATGTTTTTTAATCACAAATTAAAATTTTTAATAAGTCTAGTTCTTTGAAGAATGTGAAAAAAAACTAAGAAAAAAAGATTTTTGCATTTACAAAACATTTAAAATGCATAAGTTTTTAACCAACTGGTAAAGGATTTTAGAGAAGTTTTCAGTACCCATTTAGAAGAAAAAATATTATCTTAAGGATAATATTATGATCAGGGCCGATCCTAGCAGGTGTGCAGAGCGTGCACCGCACGCGGGCGGCCGTAGGCCGTATTTGGTTCTATCAATCAATCAAAATTTTTACGAATCTTTCAAAATAAAACTTATAATAAAATGAATAAATATGCTGAATTTTGAATAGTTATATTAAGAAATCAAGTCCCGATTTCCCGATAGCACATCATAGATTAAGAAAAACAGAATGTTAGTGCACAGTGTGTTGGTCGATTGTCAATAAATGTCTACTCTTAAAAAAACATCCTTCATCTGATAACAAAATTCGGGGTGCAGCCGTATTAAAAAAGTTATTTATTTATTTATTTTTTTTTTGCTTAATTGCGGCACTAACAGCGGCACTGTGAATCGATACTTAACAAATATATCTCAAAAAGGATTTTTGCGAAAGTTTCTTTACGAAAATATCTAATACGGTTAATCTAATAATTTTAAATTCAATATGCATTTGAGGAAATAAAATGTTTTCATTTAATAATAACGTTACAATATAGAAAAACAAAGTAGAGGAAATAAGTGATTTTTGCTTATGGCTTTACAACCTTTATATACAATGTCCGTAGAGGCGGCTCTAGGCCGGACAAACCGGACCATGTCCGGGGCGGCATTTGGACCGAATTTTATATATATATCTGTGTGTGTGTGTGTGTGTGTGTATTGTAACAAAAAATTTTGATAAAATTATTTTCTAAACTACTTTTATTTACACTTTGGAAACGTGGAACATAATTATTTTGTTTTTGACTGAATTGAAAAGCTAGTAAATTAGCTAGTTCCATTGCTAGTAAAATTTGTAAGGATTATATGTCTTAAACAAGATATCAATCATTGGCATGGCCAAGTAATTTTAGCGCGTTTTTCACATGTTGTATTTTACAATAATGCAATTAATGAACTTTTTACTGACAAAAAGTAGTACTGTACCACTTCTCTAAATGTACTACTATTGAGCTGAAAAGAAATAATGACACAAATCTGTGTCAACACTATAAAAAAGCAAAAAAAAATTTTTTTAATTTTTTTACAGAAGCTACAAAAGCCCGGACAAGGTGACTTAACTCCTTGTCTAGGAATAAAACTCGCTTCTATGTATTCATTCTTTTAAGTTTAACAAGGAAAAGTATAATTTGAGAAAATTTTGTTATAAACTAGCGAAATTCAGGAAAATTTGTAGGAAAATTCGGGAAAACTATGGGAAAATTTAAATATCATTCGGCTCATCTAGGGCACAAATACGACCAAATGCCGAAAACCCGAGGTCAATTGGTTGCTTATTGGCTGAGAAAAAGGTATGACAAAATATGGAACGAAGACGAAGACGAAATTTGCGTCCTAATAGCGCTTTTGTTCCACTACGAGAAAAACGCGCTAAAAGTAAAAATTGTATTACATGGCGGTTTTTTTACTTTGAAAGTGTATGGGCACCCGACCTCAGGATATAGGTAGATATGCTTATAATGACAAGATTTTCAATGCACTGACATAAAGGAGATCCCGGGAAATCATCAGATTTCCGTACTTTTCGTATTCCCGGGAATGGCACGGGGCTTAAATAATCTATGTAGTAGCTATTTCTTACTGAACTGTGGATTTCAACCTCGGCCATAAATTTTAGCTGACCCTACTGTGGCATTTTGTGATCGTTCACTCGTTGCTTTTTTTCAAAATTTTTAATCATAACCTTTTTTTATGTCGTTAACAATTTTTGCCTTTAGTCCTAAAAGAAATCAATTCCATTATAAGAAAATTATAACTTTTAATTTGGAGAAAGGTTTTTCCTCTGTGTATATGATAAATTTCAAAATAAAAAATTAAGACGGTAACAGTATCTGCAAAATAAAGTTTGTGAGACATTTCATTTATTATACACTAAGTGTAAATTCTTTTGTATTCGAATTTGTAATAATTTCTTTCTTCAGAGTATTTATTTATTCCTTCGAAATACTTCTTTCAATAGGTTTCGTTATTAACTACATTTGAAAATTATTTATCAAAACATTTGGGAGATTGGAGCATAAAGGTAGATCTTAAAATTTCTGTTTGCCTCACAAAATTATACTAATTTTGCAGGAAGTATGGGTAAAAATATATTTGATACATTATTTATTATTTTAAGCCGTTTTTAGTTTTATTAATAGTTACATGACATACATTTTTAATACAAATACAAACGTTTAAAAATCTGAAATTTTTTGATTCGAAGCTGAATCAAAAATGGAGGGGGGTAAAAATGGCACTTTTCTTATTTTATGTAATAATTATTGATATTATTTAAAAACAGCTTGTTTTTAAATTTTTTTAAATTTTGATGTATTTTCGGGAATGAAAAAACCTAATTAATACGTTAAACGTGACAAATGTGCACAAAACAAAATATTTCTCTTAGAGCAGCGTTCGACAAACTGCTGTTCTTCAAGATTCTACTTTTTTTCGATTAAACATTATATCAGCTAAAAAGAGAGTTATTTTTTACCTTTCAAATTTATAAATATATCTCTTGGAAAAACAACTCGTATTTATATGCACAGTTAAACCTTTAACTGGCTTACTGACAGAAATCATAGTTAAATATGTATCTGATTTATCTTTTTTGCAATTTCCAGTTATATATTTGTGTTTAGTATTGGGATTCTGGTATTTTTTAAAATTTATGTTTCTTATTTTCTACTGTGTACGTTAAATGTCAGTTTTCTTTTATGTTGAACCTTGAAGATTCGAGGCCGCAGTATATGTAAAATCATGAAATTTCATATGTTTATACCATCTTCTGTAACTTTCTCCCCATCTCGGACTAGGGTCACAATGGACTTTCCGGACACCCATGGCATATCAGGTGTCAGCTAACCGAAGACAGACAGAGGTAATAAAAGTTTTTGGAAGATAGTGAGCCCCAAGAGATATTTTATTTCACTCTTGAGTATTTACCTGAAGTTGAAACAAACTCTTCTGATTTCTACCATCAACAAACTCTCTTTCAAAGAAATTGGCATAACTCAATCTTTTAAATTTGGCTCGTTTGAAATAGAAACAGGTAATTATGCTTTTAATTACGAACTAGCTTTCATGGCCCGGCGTTGCACGGGCTTTTACCCAGAGTATAACTTATCCCCATGTTAATTTCCTTCTTTCTTTCTGATGCCTTCACTTTTATGTGGATGTAACGCGTATGATGTGAGTGCCCGCCCCTTGAGTGCGTATCATGGCTTTCTCGTTTAACATTTTCCCTTCTCTTCACAAAATCAGCACATCCAATAATATTTTTCGAAATTACTTTGACTTCTTTGTTTCTTTCCTCTCCCCAGGCCCGGCGTTGCACGGGCTTTTACCGAGTGAATAACTTATATATATATATATATATATATATAATCCCCAGGGGAATTTCCTTTTCCCCTCATGTCAATAACACTTATGTGTGTGTATGCGCGCGTTGTCAGTAATTTCTTTAACTATGTCATTAAAACTCCCTTTTTCGAAATTTGTTCTTGTGTTGGTGTGGTAATTAGGAGAGAAGGGTGAAAGCTCATGTGTCGTTCTCGTCACTTGACCATGGTTGAAAATTCAATGTCCGTCGCCAAAAACCCTCGAGTAGGTGAACAGTGCGACTTTAAAAATCACTCACTCACTTTTGAATTCTTTCGTTGCAATTTTTTAGCCCCCCGAAATGAAAACGTAGATTTCTTAAAAATAATTGTATGTTGAAAAAAGACAGAAAAGTTGAAATTTTTCAAATTACAAAATTTCACTACTACTTTAAATCTTAAAGAAAAATTCAGAGGATTTTTTGAAATGTTCGACACACGGGAAAAAAGTTTCATGCAATTATCTTTTTTCAATGAAGAAATTATTAAATGATTAATTTAAGTATTTTGAGTGTTTTATTATAATTCGTTCAAAAACTGAAACGTAACATTGACCTTCACTAATTCTACTGCGCATGCGCAAAAAACTCAAAAAATCTTCCCAGTGTTTTTTAAAACTTTTCATGATCGCAAAAACGGTACTTTACGAAAATCACAAATTTTTTTTTAAAATCCGTAATTTTTAAGCAATTTTTTTAATCTTCGTACAGATTACAGATAATATTTTTTTACACACGAAGAAAAAGTTTCGTGCGATAATTTTAATAAATAACGAAGTTATTCAACGTTGAGTAAAAATTTGGTCTAATATTTAAAAAATCGCAGAAAAAAAGTTTTGGTCATTTTATTTTTTAAATGAATGGATCTAAAAGAGAAAGGCTTGAAGTTACTTAGTGTAGAATATGGATTTAATAACACGAAAATAAATTCATACGCAACGATTTAGAAATAATGTTCATAAAAACTCATAAAACTATTCTGATGCTTGATTTAAAATAAATCATTTATTTTATAATAGATAGTTTTTAGGAATCTAAAATAATAAAATAATTTTCAGGTTTTCATTAATCAATCAATCGTTACTTACAGTTAGCTTAAAAATGTCTCTAGAACGTATTTTTATCCTAAATAATAGGCGATATACTTTTTATTAACAAATAATCAATTTAACAATAAAATAATAGAAACATTCCTTTGATTTTAAAAAAATATATTAATTTAAATCCATTATCAATAAATACTAATAAAAAAAATTCTACAGAATTTAATTGATTTTAATCGTTGCGCTCTTGAAACGTTTGGATGTTTGATTAAACATATGTAAGTGTTAAAAATCCACTTTTGGGGGAAAACCTAGTTATATGATAACATTCACTGAAAAAAACATTCAAAAAGAAAATAATACTATTTGATAAAAACATTTAATTTTATAGTTTTTCATTCCACTCTATGTTAATTAAATTATTTAAACACGTATCTGCGAAAAAAAGTATATTATACAAAACTAACTTATTAATTATTTTCTAATAAAATTGATTAAAATTGCTCATTTAGCAATTAATTGTGACATACCATTTGCTTACATAATGGCAGCACTGAAAATGAAGTAAATTTCAGATCAGTGGGGATGCAGCAAGTGAATTCAATGATTGAAGAAGTTATTCAATGTGAAGTAAAAATTGAGACTACTTTTAAAAATTCTTTTAAAAAAAGTTTTGGGAATTTTATTTTTTAAATGAATGGATCTAAAAGAGAAAGGCTTGAAGTTAATTAGTGTAGAATATCGATTTAATAAAAACGAAAAGTAATGTGTGGCGACGGAATGTCCAGTAGGAGAAAAAATTTAAGACAAGTATGAAAAGAGCGACCGGCGGGTTTCTGCGAGGCGTACACCCTCCTTCGCATTGACCACGTACGGCAGTGCTGCAGTTATAGTCTTGAGTGTAGCGGGAGCTCTAAGCACTCCGCCACAAGATCAGTTAACCAATGTTTGGCTAAATGTAAAATCGCGTATTTTAAATTATTTTAAAAATCATTACCTTCATTTTAAGGGCATAATTTTTACGTTAATGCTCTCAAACATCACCAACTATTTGCAAAAATAACGTACTTTGAAATTTTTTTAATTCAAAGTACGTTATTTTTGCATAGTAGTTATTTGTACATTTTTAAATTTATTTCTCAGAAAAACATAAGTTTACGAAAATCACAATTTTTTTTTAAAATCCGTAATTTTGAAGCAATATTTTCAATCTTCGTATATGTTACGGATAATATTACTGGCACACGGAAAAAAGGTTTTGTGAGATTATATCTTCATAAATGACGAAGTTATTCAATGTAAAGTAAAAATTAAGACTACTTTTTAAAAATTCTTTAAAAAAAAAAGTTTTGGGAATTTTATTTTTTAAATGAATGGATCTAAAAGAGAAAGGCTTGAAGTTAATTAGTGTAGAATATCGATTTAATAACACGAAAAGTAATTCATACCCAACGATTTAGAAATAATTTTCATAAAAACGCATCAGTTTTAAAACTATTTTAAAAAATTCGAAAAAAATAGAAAATATCGTTATTTTACAAAAAAAATTATACCGTGTCGTGGCGAAATAAATGATCTTTCCGATTCTGTAATTATTTTTTGTCTAATTTCGACACCGAAAATTAGATGACAATTTTAATATGGTGGAAAACGTAAGATTACCGCTCGGCCGAAACGGAAGGGAAGTTCCGCCAAGTAAACAACCGGCAGGAGTAAAACAATTAGGCGTTTTAAGGTTTTTAATTAATATCTTTTTAACTAATTACAATATCGGAATATAAATAGGCAATACGGCTTCCCCGGAAAATTCCCGATCTTTTGGTACCTTCCGCGACTTTCTGCGTGGTGCTGTTCGTGAGAAGATAGACGCACATAGATAGATAGATAATAATACGTTTGTTTACCTTCGAATTTTAATAGTGTAGACTAGCTTTCATGGCCCGGCGTTGCACGGGCTTTTACCGAGTGCATACATATGTGCATTGATAAAAAAAAAACGTACAAAATGACAAATGAAATTCATAAAGTGTCTTTTTTGAAACTAAATTTTTTAAAAAAATAAAGATAATCAGTTTTATAATATTTTTTAAAAATATATGGCTAACTATGTTTTGCTCATTATTTTACACATGTGTATAAAATGTTTCACATATTCAAGAAATATTTTTTATAAGAATTCATAAAATTATTGGTAATGAATTCAGTGGTATGAAATTTTTTCTAACAGTTAAAAAAACATGATAAATGAAATTGATAATAACAGTATCCATTTATTTAATTTTTGTAACATTTAAAACTACCTTTGTATTGGAAAAAAAATTGTGTGGAACCATTAGCCTGTGCATTAAATATTATATTTAAAGCACAGTTTCCAGAGTGAGGGGCGAGGACCCTGTTCCACATTTCACTCCACAATACACAAAATAAGTGTTTACATAAAGAACTGTTTTAATAGTTAATTATGTGTACACTTATCTTGCATTATTAATGTCTACATTTGTAAATTTTCAAGGGTACCAGCACATCATACATTTTAAAAAAGAAATTGACTTTTGCAATTGCAGTTTTAAGAAATTGTGCATATTTTTCAGAATCAAAAATTTATCTTTTTAAATTTCAGACTACCCTTTTTTTTTAAAGAAAAAAAGTAAAGATTATCAGTTTTATTATGTTTTTCAAAGATAATATGCAGGTATTTAATTCAAAAACTTGTTAATTATATTTTTTTCATTATTTTATACATGTAAAATATTTTTCACATGCAAGAAATACTTTTATATGTGATACATAAATGAAAAAAAGTATTACAAAATTACATTATGTTTCATAAAACGAAGGAAAAAATATTTTGAAGTTAAAATAACTTTCGTAACTTTAAAGAATGCTTGAAGTATAATTACACTGTAAACATTAAATGGAAAATATGTGTTCAACACATCAAAAAATTTCATACAACTATGAATGATTTATAATTTTAGAAATAACATTTTGTAACATTTATAACTACCTTTCTATTCGAAAAAAAATTGTGTGGAACCATTAGCCTGTGCATTGAATATTATATTTAAAGCACAGTTTCCAGAGTGAGGGGCGAGGACCCTGTTCCACATTTCACTCCACAATACACAAAATAAGTGTTTACATAAAAAACTGTTTTAATAGTTAATTATCTATACACTTATCTTGCATTATTAATGTCTACATTTTTAAATTTCAGAATCAAAAAATACTAACGCACATATGTACATTGGTAAAAGTGTCTATTTATTTTAACTTTTTAAATTTCAGACTACCCTTTTTTTTTAAAGAAAAAAAGTAAAGATTATCAGTTTTATTATGTTTTTCAAAGATAATATGCAGGTATTTAATTCAAAAACTTGTTAATTATATTTTTTTCATTATTTTATACATTTAAAATATTTTTCACATGCAAGAAATACTTTTATATGACCAGCACATCATACACTTTAAAAAAGAAATTGACTTTTGCAATTGCAGTTTTAAGAAATTGTGCATATTTTTCAGAATCAAAAAATACTAACGCACATATGTACATTGATAAAAGTGTCTATTTAGTTTATCTTTTTAAATTTCAGTCAACCCTTTTTTTTTTAAAGAAAAAAAGTAAAGATTATCAGTTTTATTATGTTTTTCAGATAATATGCAGGTATTTAATTCAAAAACTTGTTAATTATATTTTTTTCATTATTTTATACATGTAAAATATTTTTCACATGCAAGAAATACTTTTATATGTGATACATAAATGAAAAAAAGTATTACAAAATTACATTATGTTTCATAAAACGAAGGAAAAAATATTTTGAAGTTAAAATAACTTTCGTAACTTTAAAGAATGCTTGAAGTATAATTACACTGTAAACATTACATGGGAAATATGGGTTCAACACATCAAAAAATTTCATACAACTATTAATGATTTATAATTTTAGAAATAACATTTTGTAACATTTATAACTACCTTTCTATTCGAAAAAAAATTGTGTGGAACCATTAGCCTGTGCATTGAATATTATATTTAAAGCACAGTTTCCAGAGTGAGGGGCGAGGACCCTGTTCCACGTGTCACTCCACAGTACGCAAAATAAGTGTTTACATAAAAAACTGTAATAGTTATAAAAATCTGATTATTATACATTTTTAAACTGCTTTAATAGTTGATTATGTATACACTTATCTTGCATTATTATGCCTACATTTTAAATTTTTAAAGGGTACCAAGCACATCAGAACACTTTAAAAAAAAAATTGACTTTTTGATTGCAGTTTTAAGAAAATAGAGTGAGGGGCAAGGACCCTGTTTCACATGTCACTCCACAGTATGCAAAATAAGTGTTTACATAAAAAACTGCACATGTCACTCCACAGTCTGCAAAATAAGTGTTTACATAAAAAACTGTTTTAATAGTCGACTATGTATACACTTATCTTACATTATTAATGCCTACATGTTTAAATTTTCAAGGGAACCAATATTTGAAAATAAAATAGCTTTCATAATGTATTACACCGTCAACGATACACGGAAAGTTGGGGCTCAACAAACTACAAAATTTCATGCAAATATTAATGATTTATAATTTCGGAAATTAAAAGAACATTGATAAAGAAAAAGTGACATTTTTATTAATATGATATGTATGTGTGTTATAAAACCAACTGAAGAATACTCTCATCATATCCAAAAATGCTTTCCAATGAACACCAAAAATCTATTTTATGCACCACGTCATCCGTCAACAATACACAGAAACTGTGTTAGATAAAAAAAAGCAAAAAAAGTAAGTACCATCCATCAACAATACACAGAAACTTGGGTAAAACACACCACAAGGTCCATGAACCATTGTAGATTCGACAACTTAATGCATTTGAGAATCAAGGGCATCTTACACTGTAACGTATCACAAAAGCTTAAAGTAAAACTTTACGAAAAACAACATAATTAAAAGAACATTGATAAAGAAAAAAGTGACATTTTATTAATATGATATGTATGTGTGTTATAAAACCAACTGAAGAATACTCTCATCATATCCAAAATGCTTTCCAATGAACACCAAAAATCTATTTATGCACCACGTCATCCGTCAACAATACACAGAAACTGTGTTAGATAAAAAAAAGCAAAAAAGTAAGTACCCATCCATCAACAATACACAGAAACTTGGGGTAAAACACACCACAAGGTCCATGAACCATTGTAGATTCGACAACTTAATGCATTTGAGAATCAAGGGCATCTTACACTGTAACGTATCACAAAAGCTTAAAGTAAAACTTTACGAAAAAACAACATAATTAAAAGAACATTGATAAAGAAAAAGTGACATTTTATTAATATGATATGTATGTGTGTTATAAAACCAACTGAAGAATACTCTCATCATATCCAAAATGCTTTCCAATGAACACCAAAAATCTATTTTATGCACCACGTCATCCGTCAACAATACACAGAAACTGTGTTAGATAAAAAAAAGCAAAAAAGTAAGTACCATCCCATCAACAATACACAGAAACTTGGGGTAAAACACACCACACAAGGTCCATGAACCATTGTAGATTCGACAACTTAATGCATTTGAGAATCAAGGGCATCTTACACTCTAACGTATCACAAAAGCTTAAAGTAAAACTTCACGGAAAACAACATTTTTTGTAAAAACTCTATTTGAACCATTTAATTTCCCTTGTTTCTTCGTGTCGTTTACCAAAACGCGAACGTAATGCATGGATGTAGCTCTTGAGAAGGCAACATACAACATCCCATGAGAAAATACTGGCTGGGGCAAATATATTCCTACTTTTTGAAGAGTCTGTCCCTGAGATTTATTAATGGTCATAGCAAAACCAAGCCGAACTGGAAACTGTCGCCTTTGAAGTTGGAAAGGTAGATTGCTGTCAGAAGGATGAAGCGTAATTCTCGGAATAAAGGCACGTGAGCCTTTTGTATGCCCAGTCAAAATTTCAGCATCTATTACATTGGGCATCAGTTTCCGAATAATCAAACGCGTTCCATTACACAGTCCTGCAGATGGATTTAAGTTCCTGAGCAACATAATCACGGCTCCTACTTTCAAATTAAGTATGTGTGGTGGCATTCCAGAAGGAGTTATTCCGTTGATGAAATCCAGTTGAAAATTGTTCTGTTCTTCTTGATCTTCAGAAATAATGCTGTCTGCGCTGAAATATGTAACATTCTGGCCTGGAAATCTTGCTAAAACTTGTTCGTTGATTTTCAGAGAATCCTCATTCTTGGGGCATAAAATAGCCTTTCCCGACAGATTTTCCATATCAAAAACAGGATGATCCAAAATTTCATCAACAATGGACTCCTTCACGACACATTCTTCGGGAATTTCCACAAAATCTTCTCCTAATTGGCAGTCATTCTTCAAAGTTCCATTGCCGAGATGCAGAAGCCAACTTGCAAAATCCTCTTCATGGGGTTCTCTCATATTCCTAAAGAGTGAAAATTGCTTGAATGAGCTCCAAAGAGGTGAATTCTTCAAGCAAGTCTCAACAATTGCTGTTCTATTAGCATGTACTGCAACAGGTAAAATCTGTCGCCAGTCACCACCAAGAACAAAAACCTTGCCTCCAAACGGTACGTCTAAGTCCATCAGATCTCTGAAAAGCCTGTCAACTGCACTCAAAGCATGATGAGGAGTCATAGTGCACTCATCCCAGGTAATAATCTTCGCCGCCTTAAGAAATTTCCCCTCTTCAGTGTTATGACGAACACCACATGATGAATTATCCAGAATGGGGACCGGTAACTTGAATCTTGAATGCGCTGTTCTGCCGCCTTCCAAAATTATAGCTGAAATTCCAGTCCATGCAACAGGAACAACAATTTCCCCCAATCCTCTACTGAATGAATTATGGCATTGAATAAAAAACTTTTGCCGGACCCAGCAAAAGCATTCACACAAATGCCTTAGATGAAGCCTCGTCAACACTTGGATTGCAAGAATAACTGCATCGAAATTGTACGCTGCTCCGGATTCAACATTGACATTAGTCTCTCACCTTCTTGCCTTTCTTCTTCTAAGTTGTAAAAATCTGTATTGACATATGCGTGAGAAATGGCAGGTTCTGGCAATCCAATGCTCATGAGGGTCATGTTGTGAGCATGAAGTTGATCGGCTATGTTGTGCAATGCAAGATCTACACTTTGCTGCACTGAGGTGTGGAACTCAAAATCTTCAGACAAATAAGATTTGAATTCTTCCCAAAGTGCCAGAGGTGATGTTGGATTACAAAAAACGCAAATAAAGTAAACAACTGCCTTAACTTTGATGGCATTTGAAAGCTACATGCCTCCCCAAGCAGTTTCTCCACTCACCATCATCTTCAACAAATTTCTAACACGACACGCTCTTTGAAAGAAA
>BMAO01002352.1:0-44306 GCA_019973975.1 Trichonephila clavata
ACAAATAAATAACTCTATTACACTAGCAGCGTATCTGGTTCTGCAGTTGAATAAGGCAAAGTAACTTTTAAAAAAATCATAATATTAAAAATAATTCTGGATTCTAAGAAACGATAAAATATCCAGCCATTCTAAAAATCAAACGTTTTATTCCCCAAAAAATACAATACTAACTGTTGCCAAAATACACAAACAAAACTTTTACTAAATATTTACATTCGGTTACAGTGAATACGCACAAGTATAGATGCCATGAATTAATCTAAAAAATAAACTCTGAAGACATGATATCCTCCCACCTTAAGTTGTTGAAAGACAACTTAACTTACCAAACATTTAAAAATTTCAAAGAATAACACACATACTTTAAACATTTCTAATATATTAACTAAGACACAAAAAATATAAGATATATATTATGAAAGTCACATTTTTAAAGTTCAGAAAAATTTAATTTGTTTACAAGTCCAGCTTTTGTGGTTTTTTAACAGTTCTCCCACTTTTGGTTTTTAAAACGTCATCTCTGAAAGTTTCTTTCGAAATTTCAAGTGGGAAGATTCTTTGGACTGGTCGTAGAAGTTCTCCTTTTACTGTTCTCAGACGCACTGATCAATTAATACCATCTTTTCCAGGTAATAATTTAATAACAACATCTATAAAGGCCAGTCATTACATTTTACATTGTCACTTCCAATTAATACAACTTCTCCGAGCTTAATATCTCGTTCCTGCTTCTAGTTTTCATTTCTTTGAATTAAAAGTCCCAAATATTCAGATCTAAACCTTTTCCGGATATCAGTTATCAACTGTTGACGATATTTTATTCTTTTGTTTAGAACAACTTCATCCACTTGGTCTAAATCTGGAACACCAATTTGCCGGAAATCTTGCAAAAATGAGTTAGGTGATAAAGGTATCAGTTCAGAATCCGTTAGGGATACATGACTAAGTGGTCGAGAGTTTATAACAGACTCTGCATCACACAAAACTGTGACCTTTTTGACAAAACTTCATAAGATAAAAAAGCTTTTCCGAGGACTCTTCTTAGGATCTGCTTCATTACACCAATAATCTTTCCCAAAAACCTCCCCACCAAGAAGCAATAGGAGGATTAAAAAGCCATTGTATTCTTCGTATACTACTAAATTGTGCAATCACATCCCAATTCACTGTCTTCAAATAATTTGATGCACCGGCAAAATTGCTTCCATTGTCGCAATGCACAACTGATGATCTTCCCCTTCTTGAGATGAATCTCCGAAAAGTTTGAAGAAAAGCCTCAGTAGATAATGACGACAGAAGCTCAAAATGTACAGCCCTGAAAACCGCACAGGTAAATATGCAAATCCAAGCTTTACTCCCTTCTTTTAAATAAAGTGGTCTAGCTAAATCGAAACCAATTACTTCAAAAACTGCAGCATCTTTTATTCTGTTTTCTGGGAGTGATGCAGAGGGGGTAGTTACATTTCTTTTGGCATGTTTTAAACAAATGACACATTTTGATAATACTGCTCGAACAATTTTTCTTGCATTCAAAATCCAATAATGTTCACGCAGAATTTTCAAGATCATTTGTAATCCTACATGTGAATTCTTTTTGTGTTCAGTCATTATCAGTCTCTCAACGACTGGATGATGGGATGGCAAAATGATAGGGTTCTTGAAATCTTCTGAATTCTTCCTATACGTTAATTTTGTCTTCACTCTAAGTATTTCCTCTCCATCTTTGTAGGGTGCTAAAGAATTCATTTTCTTTCTTTTGACATCATGACTAAAGTATTCCTCTTGTACCATCTTTACAATCTTTGTTTCTGCTTGTTTTAGTTCCACGTAGGATAATTCACCCGTGAATGGAGAAGCAGGATTCCTACAGTTAAAAAGGAATCTTTTCATCCAAGCCATCATTCGTAGCAGTCGATCATAGCTTGAAAAATAGTAGTAGTACCAACCTGAATCTTCGTTATTGTTTTTACCACTATTTTCACATTGATTTAAAGAACACACAACTGGGAGATTCTTGGAAGTTAGATTTGTTTTTCGTTTTTCTTTTAAAACAGATAGCTCGTCAAAAATAGGTTTGGTAACTGGCCAGTTTTCTTCAGTTTGTAGAAGCCATTTGGACCCCTCCCACCATCTACTGCATAAGAGTTGGTGAGCAGAACACCCTCTTGAAGGTAAGTCAGCAGGATTAAGTGCTCCTGGAAGATGCTTCCACGAAGTTGGATCAGTCAGCTCTCTTATCTCTTGAACTCTTATAGTTTATAAAAACTGACCAGAGTTCTTCTCGCTGAATCCAACTTAATACCGTAGTGGAATCGGTCCAGTAGTGTTGCTTCACATTGTCCCACTGGAGTGCACTGAGCATAGATCTGCATAATCGAGCTCCCACCGTTGCAGCCAGCAACTCAAGATGAGGAATAGTGACGGTTTTAACTGGAGCAATTCTCGATTTGGCAGCCAAAAGATTTACATAGACATCACCAGAATACTCTATACGAACGAAAACAGCTGCTGCGTATGCAAATTGGCTGGCATCACAAATGTATGAATGCTTAGATTATGTTGACCATTTATAACAGGAGAAAAACAGCGGCTAACAGACAAATTTCTTAAGGAAATTAACTCTTCAAATCATTTTAGAAATTCAAGTTTCAAACTTCTCTATCCCACGGGATGTTGTCTTTCCACATCTTCTGTAACATTAGTTTTGGAATTAAAAGGACAGGACATAAAAATCCAATAGGATCAAAAACCCTATGTATAACGGAAAGAATCACTCTCTTTGATACAATTTCAAGTTTGTATGTTTCTATCCAATCCAAATTAATTTTCGGTGCATCTTCTTTGCGATTCCAAATCAATCCTAGAACTGAAGTGACCTGTTCTGGGTCATCCTCTCCTGTATACTTCCATCCTCTCAAGTTAAATTTTCCTTCAGCCAAGATATGAGGACTCTCCTCAATGAAAGGTAATATTTCAGCTTCATTGTCTAAATTTGTAATTAAATCATCTACATAAAAACTTCGAAGAAGTATATCGACTGTTCTCTGACTATATTTCAAATTCTTTAGATATTTTTTCAGATGATGTTCAAGCACAGCTTCTAAGAGAAAAGGGCTGCTTTTCATACCAAAAACCACACGTGTATATCGCATTATTTTGGAACTACATTTTCTTTTCCATTGCACCAGAAAAATTTGAGAAAATTCCTATCTTCTGGTTGCACACTTATTTGTAAAAAAAAGCTTTCTCTATATCGGCAACTATGCCCTATTTATGTTCTCTAAATCTTAGAAGAAGATTAAGTATTAGTTCTAATAAATTTGGTCCAGATTCTAAGCACTGGTTGAGCGATGGAGATCCAACTTGTCTGGCAGAGGCATCAAAAACTGGGCGTACCTTAATTGTTCCATGTTGTTTTACAACAGGTCTGTGTGGCAAATAGTGTCCAAGCACGTGAGATGAAGAGTCAACTGGATCATTTTCAATTATACCTAATAATTCCCATTCATTGAACACATCATCATAAGCTGCAAACAAGGTTTCTTGATGCAATTTTTTAGTCGATGATTCTGATCGTTTCATAGCAATCTCTTTATTACTGGGGTATAGGTAAATGATTTTCTTTCCAGGGCAATGAAACTTCGTATCTCCCTTCTGTATTTATTCGAACAGTTTCTTCAAAATGTAATTTAGTAAGATTTCTCTTTCCCTTTTGTTTTTCATTTCAACTGGGTCACTTATCCCTAAAACCTCTAAACTAAAAAGATCAGAAATAGTAGCTTCTCTTACAAACATCGAAATTATCATCATAGCTGTATCTTCTTTTTCAGAAAGTAAGTTAGTTTTCCCCATAAGAGTCCATCCAAGATAGGTTTCCATGGCTACTAATCCACTCGATAGAACTCTTCTCTTTCCAGTAAATAGTCTACCGGAAACATCTGCTCCAACAAGAATATCAATTGGCCCCGACTTATTTTCTATGTCAAACATTTGTATATGCATAGATTGAAACCCTTTAATCCACGGTCCGCACGAAACAGAAGGAACATCATTGCAAATAATATCCTGTTCAACTACGTCAAAATTACAATTAAAACTTCCATCTAAGCTTCCTAGTTCAATTTTATATACATTATGAAACTTCTCTTTGATCCTTTCTCCTCCAAAAAAGTGCATGCGACAAATGTTGCTGGCGTAAAGGTGCTAATCCTAAAGCAGATACCATTTCTTTTCTAATATAAGATTTTTGAGACCCCGAATCATACATGGCTCTCACGATTAAACTACAATTTTCACCTTTTATTTTAACTTTCAAAGTCTGCAGCAAAACATGTGGCGTATTCGAAATACTTGCTAAATTTAGGGATTTATCCTGCTCTTTAACCTCTTTTTCCAAATTATTTGATGTAGGTTTATTTACATTTTTATTTGACTCGGTGCACATAACTGCATAATACATCTTATTGCAGATCAAGCATTTCACAAAACACCGACATTTTCGTACCCTATGTCCAGCTTTTAAATATTTAAAACAATAACCTTTATCTTTTAAAACCTTCAATTTTTCATTATAAGACATTTTTTGAACTTTAAAGCAATTTATCGGTTCATGCTTTCTACTACAGAATACGCAAAGTTTCTCTGCACCAACCGAAGAGGTCAACAAACTAGCCGATGTAAATATTTTGTCTTTCTTTAATTTGCTTTCTTTTTTATATGATGTTGCATCCATCAAATCGAAACCGGTCATAGCTAAATTAATCCGCTTTTCCGATTCAACTTCAGTTTTCAAAAATTTTAATAAAGTATCTAGTATCTTTTTGGAATCATCGCCAGAATCAAAATTCAAACCTCGCTGAAAAGCTCTAAGCAAATCCTTTGGCATGCAAGACTCTACTAATGGATAAAGTAGACATGCACATTTTTGTCAGTTGTAACACCAAGTGTTTCAAGTGCACGAATTTGTTGTTCTAAATTATCATGTAAATTACACAAATTATTCGAGTTGAAATTTGAATTGGCATTTATCAGAACTAATTTTAACAATTCTCTAATATATACTTCTACTTGTAAATCATTGCGACCAAAACGAGTTTTCAAACAGTCAATTGCTTTTAAATAGTTATCGCCGGTTGGCGGAAAACTATCAATTACTTCTCTAGCACGAGACCCTTCAAAGGTAGATTGTAATAAATATTGAAATTTATCTGAATCTTCAATACTAGAATCAACATGTATTTTTTCAAATTGGCTCCAAAAATAAAGCCATTCCTTAATATCACCATCGAATTTTCGTAATTCTAATTTAGGTAATTTAAACTTATTTTTATCAATGACAACATTTCGAACAGAATTCATTGCAACAGAGACATCATTAGTTGAATTTAAAACATTACTCACATTTTGTTGACAGTTGATTATTCTTCTTGCTTTCGTTTCCATTCGTATAGCTTTATCCCGAAAATCTTCAACAATTTCAAATTCTGCATCATAGTCTTTCACGGGAAGAGAAGTTCTAAGATATTCGAATGGATGTTTTCTAAACGATCAACTTTCCTTTTGAAAACATTCAGCTCTGCTTCCAGTTCTCAAATATCAGAATCTTCTAGGGCTATCAGTTCTTCAACTCTATTACAAGCTTTTGTGAAAGCGGCTCTTTCATTTTTTCTTGATTTCTTAAGAGCTTCAATATTAGCCATATTTACAACCAACTAAAGGCCCACTTCGGGAGCGCCAAAAAAATATTACGTTATTCTTTTGCAAATAAATAACTCTATTACGCTAGCAGTGTATCTGGTTCTGCAGTTGATTAAGGCAAAGTAACTTTAAAAAATCATAATATTAAAAATAATTCTGGATTCTAAGAAACTATAAAATATCCAGCCATTCTAAAAATAGACGTTTTATTCCCCCCAAAATACAATACTAACTGTTGCCAAAATACACAAACAAAACTTTTACTAAATATTTACATTCGGTTACAGTGAATACGCACAAGTATAGACGCCATGAATTAATCTAAAAAATAAACTCTGAAGACATGTGTAACATAGTGTAAGGAACGGCGTTGCTTGCGAATATTACAATTTTAACATAAAATAAATACAGCACAAAGTAAAATTAACGTATTACACATCCAGATATAAATTATTTGCACTATTTTAAGCGTTCATTATGCAAAATTTATAGCAATGTGTTACTTTTGCTTAGCAGAGATCAGCTTAGGAAAGTGTCTTCAAAAATCGACCCACAAAAGAGTTACGGGGCGTTATAAATAAAAAAAAATTCTTTTTATATATTAGATCTACAGACTTAAAATTTAACAAATATGTTTGTTTTTTTGTTGTTGTTGTTCAGCTAAGATATGCAAAAAGCTTTTTTTTTTGTTACATTTGGAATTCACGTAAAATTAACTCATTAAAAACTTCTTTATCCTTCAATCTGTATTGCTTAATTATTCAATTCACCCATGCGAAGAACGGGTATATCAGCTAGTAATAATAATCTATACAAATATATAAAATTGAAGTGTCTGTTTGTAATTTCAAATTAGCAGCTTTTTACTTAATGCACTAAAAGTATATACGGTACTCATAACAAAAAACCAATTTTTAAAATTTTTGTCTGTCTGTCTGTCTGTCTGTCTGTCTGTCTGTCTGTCTGTCTGTCTGTCTGTCTGTCTGTCTGTCTGTCTGTCTGTCTGTTTGTTCCGGCTAATCTCGGAAACGGCTGGTGCGATTTTAAAAATTCTTTCACTAATGGAAAGCTACATTAACGGGGAGTAACATAGGCTATATTTTATTCCCGTATTCTTACAGGAACGGAAACTATACGGGTGAACGTGAAACTGAATGCCAAGATGAACGCCAAATTGAACGCCAAGCTGAGCTAATGAAGTCGTTGTTTTGGTTACTGGCGACCGATGCTCTTCATGAGACATAACAGTGTTACGCGCACATCATAATTCGCTGACACGTGCCATAATTTTTTTTTTATGATAGTTATCTCACTGTTCAGTTAAGTAGAGCATCGGCTGTTTCGGATGCACTTTTAAAAATAATAAATCAAGGCTTCATAATCAAAAAGCAATGCAAGAAACAAAAAATTGATAAGGTTTAATCCTTTCTCTTTTTTTTATTTACATTTTTAGTCACATTTAAATAATAGTTATTATTTGCTTAATATTTATATTGTAATCGAAGAATAATAATTTTCAAGGTATCTTTCATTTTTCTACCTCTCTGTTTTTCTTAATTCAAATTGCTCTTAATTTCTTAATTGTGAGTTTTTTTTCATTCGTTATATTTAAGCTGTTTTAAACTTTAACAGCTGAACTTTACGTATAATAATTAGAAATCAATGTTAAACATTGTTAGGTTTTTATTCATGAAAATATTTCAGGATTTTGATAAGTTACTCTTAGGTTATTTTATTTAGTTAACTGCGTAGGTAGTTGTTTCTAAAATAATTCAAATTGTTCTTAATTTCTTAATTGTGAGTTTTTTTTATTCGTTATATTTAAACTGTTTTAAACTTTAACAGCTGAACTTTAAGTATAATAATTAGAAATCGATGTTAAACATTGTTAGGTTTTTATTCATGAAAATATTTCAGATTTTGATAAAAAAAACATAGCATTTATGATGATGTTCACAATCTCAATATAAAAGAAGATTCGTGGTTGTGTGAAAGATCCATTTTAGCACCTATAAACGACCAGGTTACTGCGCTTAATCAGAGCATGTTAAATAAGCTTCCTGGTGAATCACAAACATACCTTTCCATCAATACAGTTTGCAATCCGGATGAAACGGTTAGTTATCCAACAGAATTTTTAAACAGTATAATTGTGCCTGGTCTACCTCCTCACAAGCTAGAACTTAAGATTGGCGTTCCCATCATACTACTCCGTAATTTAAACCCACCAAAACTTTGCAATGGTACTAGGTTGCGAGTAGTGTCATTGCAAAGAAACGTTATAGAAGGTCGTATAATATCCGGATGCGGAAAAGGTAACATAGTACTTAGACCACGAATTCCCATAATACCATCGAATTTCCCGTTTGAATTCAAAAGACTACAATTCCCTGTAAGTGTCAGCTTTGCTATGACAATTAACAAGTCACAAGGGCAAACGTTAAGCAAAGTTGACATAGATTTAACTAAGAGTTGCTTTTCACATGGCCAACTATACGTGGCATGTTCACGTGCGAGGAATGCCACTGGCGTTTTTGTTTTAGCTCAAGAAAATCGTACACCAAATATTGTATATAAGGAGATTTTTCAATAAATTTAATATGTATATAGAGAGGATGTTCAATAAATTTATACGAAAAAAACCACACAAAAATTAACAAAAAACAAAGAAAATAAAAAAAATAAAACAATAAACACCAAAAAGCAGAAAGAACACAAAAATATAAAAACAAAACATTGATTCACAAAGTAAAAAAATGACATTAAACTCTCTCTCTCTCTATATATATATAGCGTGTATGTATTGCTTAACGTGGAATACAGAATTATTAAGTTTTCGTAAGATCTGTGAATTGAACAAAACACTTTTTTGTAAATTTCTACGTGAACGAAGTCGCGGGTAACAGCTAGTACAAAATATAGATGAGAGTCGGGACCATTTACATTTCTAAAAATACTTTTACTAGTTTTTGACAAAAAAATCTCCAAAATCTACATAGATGTATACTGTAAAACGATTGTAAAGGATTATCACTTTGACAAGGGAATAAATATAATTCCCTTGTCAAAGGGAATAATATTTATTTCGTTGTTATAAAAACATTAACTTTTAAAAGAAAAATAACAAATGGAGGGTATTATATGTGGAATAGAGAGTCGGGTAATTTGAAATATAGGTTGTTTAGACCATTGGAAAACTAATCAAGTCTTCATAAAACGTAGTTATTTTCGCTTTTAAAAGCCATTTTTTAAAAATATATATACAGTAGAACGTCGTTTATCCGAACGTTTATTATCCGGAGCGTCAAATATCGGAACCAAAGCCCGGATACTTTTTTAAACAGTGCAATGCTCAACATTTGTTTCGCGTGAGGCCAAAAGTGAGGGGAAAACCTAAGGTGAGGGATATTTAGGGAATTTCAGTTGTGTGATTTTGTACACATCTGCGCGGAATATTAGGTCAGTTCGTTTCCAAGTGAGGGGTGTATACGTGCTCTTTTGTTGAGTTTTGTTGATGTAGAAACCTGGATGGCATGCGATGCAGAAGACTGTGGATTTCAAATGCTAAATGATGACGAGATTGTGACTTCCGTGCAAGAAGAATCCGACCCTGTCGATGATGAAACGGTCCATTAATTATACAGTCCATTAATTATTATAGCGGTAACGCCATATTATCCGACGATTCCATAGTACTGGACTTTTATCAATATAATTCATAATTCATTTTGTAGCTTTTAATATTTATAAATTATATTTTATGAATATCATGTTTGCGATGTAAAAAGATATGCAAATTTACAAGATGTCCTATGTAAGGAATATGTCCTCCTAAGAAATATGCTTCCCACCAAAAAAGGTAGTTTTAAAACTCAAATTATTTTTAAGTAATAAGTTAAATGAATTTCTTTTTATAAATCAATCGCAATCTCAAAAATATTTTAACATAACATTACTAGAAATTAAACATTGTAGCTTATATATTAATTCCATATAACTTTTGTCCTTTTGTTTCCCCTCTTAACTAGGTTCGCCTTGTATTATGCCGTTAGGTAATTGTTACAAACAAAACACAAAGACTTGTTTTTTGAAGTGCCATCACATATTGACATTTTAAAATCAACCCAAAGGAGTGGGTGTCGCGTACTCGTTGTTCGAACAAGCACGACTAATCCCATCGACATGGCAAGACGAACAATCAAATAGGTCACGGACGATTTTGGTGAAGGAGTAACCTTTAAACGGAGAAAAATGCCAAATATGCGGACCACCCCTCGCTGATTGATACGAGGAAAATTGTAGTTGTAATACGCAAGTACTTTGTTTATGAAGAAACTTTGGAATGCATTATTGTTAAGCGTAGAGAAAGAAAACTTTTTGTTTAGAAGTTTCATATATAATTGTATGTGGTTCAATAAAATAATTGTAATTATAATCCAAGCTGGCCTTGCATTTTCTTTTAAATTCGAGGTCTTCTTGTTATAATTGCTGGATATCACAAGATATTAAATAACTGTTGTTGATTAATTACTGTAATTTAATGTTTTAAAGATTTTATACCATTATACGTGTATTTTAATTAAAGTTTAATACCTTGCTCAAATTTTATTCAAGTTCACACATTATATATCCTTTATAATTAAAGGCTTTTATATAATATAAAGGCTGTCTTGAGAAAAGACTTTATAATATATTCTCAGGACAGTCTGCACAGTCTCTTTATCAAGTTATTTTAAAAAGTTCATGTGCTTCGTACTTTCATAATTTATTTAACCATTAAAGGGTAACCATAGGACGGGGCAGGATTCTTGGAGCTTAAAGTCTGAAATTTAACCACTTCATAAAATTAAAGTCAAAATCCGCTTTCGCAGGGAGAGGACTAATATTTTCCTTTACGCCACGGCTTTTCAGGCCCTGAGGTCTTGGTAGCGTAGATGTTATTGTCATGAGCTCGTGTCCGGAGTGTCATGAGTTCGAGCCCCAGTGTCGCTGAAGACCTGCGATGTAGAGGGCTGATGCACATTGAATCTATCCTGACTCAAAATTCCTCTGTTGGCGTATTGTTAGGTGAGAGGGTGCTAGCCCAGATGTCGTTTTTGTCCCTTGACCATGGTTCTAAATTGCGAGGTCCGTCACCAATAGCCCTCGTGTTGCTTTATAGTGCGGCATTAAAAATACACACTTATTCATTTGAGGCTCAAGATTTCCGCGTTGTAGCAGTGAGGAAATAATTGGAGAGTGGAGTGCAACCTCTCTCTCAAGTGTTGTTCTGGTCATTTTACCGTGGTTCAAAATTAAAAGGTCCCTCTCGTGAACTTCCTTTGTGTTGCTTCAGTTTGTGTATCTTCATTCATCATTCGTTTACATTATTTATGGCCAATTTTAGGTAACCTTTTCCCTGTAATAGGTTGTAAATCAAAATATATATAACTTAAAATTACTGGAAAACTTTAATTTTAAAGGATGTGTATATAAAAGTTCGAATTAATCTTTAAGGTTTGTTAAAATTCTACGATAATTATCTAAAAGCTTCATTGTGATGTATTATTCTATTGCAGTTGCAGTTAAACGATTATATCCTTTCGCTGTTAAATTCGGAGAAACAATTTAGAGCAATATTTTTCCACTTCAAATTCCAGTAACTATTTATGATACATCAAATAACTGTGTGTTCGAGATAGAACACACACATACAATAAAACAAAATGTCTTCCAATTTTGCTTCTTTCACATAAGGTCGTCACCCCACAGCAATTTAACCATTTCGTGTATTTACATTATTTGAAGACCACCAGAGAAGTTTAAGGAGTCGAAATGAATCATTTCATAAATTGAGCAACACAGAAGGAATCCGTCGGTTTCTTTTATAGAAATGAAATTGTGGAGGAACGTTTCTCAGAGCTAAGAAGAGAAAAGTTTTCCAAGAAGAATCTCGGAATGGCTCTAGTGTGTGATATGCTTCCTTTTTTTATTATTATTATTCTTCTCTTTGTTATTGAGTTTCTTTTCTTTTCATCTCTTCTTTCTTTCTTTTTTATTTCATTCATTAATTTTTTTTTTTTTTAGAAAAAAGATTTGTTTCGTATCTGGTATGGTGTCTTTAGACACGTTTTCAGTTATACAGAAGAGAGTGGGAAAATTTCATTTTTCATTTTTTTACTTGTTCTACTCTCGTGTCTTGTTAAGCCTAAAAGTCTGTATTTATTTAGTTTTTCGAAGATTTTCGAAGATATTAAAAAAAAAAAAAATTGTTAGTGGAACTGAAATTCTAGGTCGAAAAAAAAAATGAAAGATTTGTTTTCTGGATTCTTGCTAGAGGATTTATTGTGTAAGAAAGTTACAAATTAAAAACTGAGAAGGATTTTCAATCTTATTCCAGTATGTATTTTGTTTGGTTGTGTTGCTCTTCTTCACGTTGCTTAGAAAAGGGTTAGCGAAATTAAAATTTTGTTTTTCGATTGTTTGATAAAAGGTAAAATTTGAGGTTTCTGTTTTTATGTTAAGTATTAAAAAGAAAGAAAGTGAATTGTAGTGGTAAAGTGAAATTTTATTTGTTCTTGGAATTTAAAATTTCTTCCTTTTGTGTTTGTTTCTCTTAAAATTTATTGATACACAAGTCAATTTTTAATGAATAAATGAAATAATTTATTCTTATTTTATACGTAAAACATAATTTTTTAAACCGGTATGTCCTTTTTAAATATCAGGAATTATTTTTTGCTGTATTCTATTTTTTCTATTCTGACATCGTCTCTTTTAATCTTTAATGAATAAATTCTAAATGAATTGACAGAAATTTTGATAATCAGAAATAAAATCTAGTTTTAAGATATTATTAGAAATATTAACCGCTCACAAAAAGTGACTGTGGTAAATTGTAAAATATTTAGCTCCATTTGCATTACTTTTCTTTATTTTGAACTAATTTTAACTGACTATTTAAATTTTACATTAATTATAGATACTGTTTAGGCTGAAAATTATTTTCCGGATTATTATCGTTTGTTTTAATTCTATAACTCATGTAGTTCCAATTTATCTGATTTCTTAATTTACTTAGGGATAGATTATCGTCTGTTAAAAATTATGTTGCTTAAATTTGGCATATTTTTGTATTATTCTAAATATGTTTTATTCAATCGGAGAAAAGAATATTTGTAATACGTAATCGACGCTAGTCAAACTTAATATGTAATTAATTTTTGTAAAATTTCAATATTTATTCATCTGGAGGTCTTTTGGATCATTTATGTAATTATAAAAATCAAAGGTGGCCTTTTGGAATAAATTTTGGTAACGATAAATCACAACAATTTTGATTTATTTCAGAATTTATTAAAAGTCCATCAAAAGAATGAAGGTCGTATTTTTTTTAAAAATAAGTAACTATTGTGTTAATTTATCGATAGTAGGATGCAGATAACTTTGTTCTCATTTTTGATCGTATTCGTAACATTCTGTTACGAAGGCAATAGAAAACTATAGCAATCATTTAAAACATGACTGGAATGCTATGAAATATGAAATAAAATACATTTATTTTATTCGGCGATAGAAACATAAAACAAAAACACATGCATCTATAATCGAACTTTGTTATGATGAATCGAGAAGCATTGTTGTTGATGCAGTGTAAAAATTATTGATTTAACTTTTGGTTCACTGTGCCTGTTTCTTCTTTCTTTCTTTCTTTTTTTTTTTCTTCAAAATAAGGATGTGAGGGGAGCAATAAAAATATTTCAATGGAAGATGTTATGAAAAATAACAAATGTGTTTCATAAATCGATTATGACGTTTTGTAATGCATGTATCTAGATTGCCATTTTCAAAATGTTAAACTTTATTTGTGTATTTCTACGGTAAAAAAATCAGGTGTTTAGTTGATAAGTTTTAAACCATGCTATATTTAGCATTTCATCTGATTATTTTTTTATTTTGAGGTGTGTTAAAAATTATTTGTTTTTTAAACAAAACTTCTTTTTTTTTTACTACACTCGTAGGTAAATCAAAAACAACTCTTTTTGCTTTGAAATTCTTTTTAAAAATAGTGTTGAAAACATTTAAAATTGTACTGATAAAAGTTCAATTGTGAAATCATTGTGCTACAGTATTAACTCTTTTCAAGGTTAAAAATGTAATGTTATGTAAACAGAAAAAAGTAGGATATTTTGCGAAGAAACAACACAGGTTTAGAAAAAAGCAAACAAGTCACAAGTAATCTTAGATCTTCACCAATTCTACGCCCAATGGTCAACAAAATATGGAATTTATACTTTCTGAAAAGAGCAGATATACCGCTACATATTTTCTGAATCTAGATATCTAAGAAATAACTAGGTTTTCTGTGGATATCTGTAGATAATTTTTATCTCTGTAGATAATTTTCTCTTGTTATTTTTAGAATACGAAAAACATATCTTTTTGTTGTTATTGATATCAAAATCAAAATTCACAACTTCCTTTTTGTCATTTTGGTATCTTTACTACTTTTAATGTGCATTGGCACACACTGATAAATAAATGTAAAGTTTTATTATTTTATTAATATGTTTATCTTCAGTTTCTTTTCGAGTCTTCTTTTTATCCATATATTCTCGTAACGTCATAGTCACATAACGGGAATCACGTGTTTCCAATCCGCTTCGCTGTTGCCAACTTTTACTTCTTGTAGAAACTTTCTTTTAGAAGAGAACAGAACTGGCAACAATAATAAAGCACATAAGTGAGCAAAATGCACATGATTTCGTAGTTTTGAATTCAATAGAGAACACGTGATTCCCTTTATCATGTGACCGTCATGAATTTAGCCCATTGAACATGGTTTCAAAATTTATTTTTTAGTTTTGTAGAATGTTTTTCCAAAACAAAAACACGTTAGACCTTATCTTAAAAGATATCTATGACGCAGTTAACATATTATTGTTACGAATTGCACTTTATTTAATATAACTGAGATTTTACTATATTATTACTTATTATTTAATTTCTTTTATTTATTATTTTGTCGATATAAATTATTCTTTTTTTCCCCATCATATGTTATAATTCGTGGAATATTTATCAATATTAATTTTTAAATAGACAGCAATATGTAAACGTTATGAGTGATTATGTGATTGTCGTCTTAAGGCTATCTTCGCTTTAAGTTAAAGAATAAGACCCAAATTTTGAATATATTTTCAGATGTAAAAGTACTTACAACATTTATATTATATTCTGGTTTCACTATTCTATAGAGAGCAGCACATTTTATCACTTTTTCTCCGAGTTGATTCATTTTTCTAGTGTAAATATGTTTCTCAATTTTTCTCCTATATCGTACTGCTAAATGCGCTATCCATTTATATGTTAAAAAGAAAAATTAATTATTTATGAATACTTTGATATTTTAAAAAAGCTTTGTTATAAACAAATATATGAATTACAATTTTTTAAATCTTCATTTTTCTGTCTGAAAATGAGTTCCGCATTTAGTTCAGCTTCTCTTACGTTTTGCGAAAATAGCCTTAAAGAATTTGTTTAGAACGTTAGGCTTAACTTTGCTAAATTCTTAGTTCTGTTTTCCAAAAATATTTGGACATGAAAGAAGTATTGATAATTATACTTGATTGTGTTTAATTTTAAGTTAATTTTTTCGAAGCTTGTAAGACACTTCATAAATAATCTGTTTAATTTTTTGGGGTCATAATTATCCAGCTTTTTTCTCGTCCATTCTATTTTACTCCTCGGATCGTTACCCATATATTTTCGGCAGACATCACATAAATTATCAGAATTGGAAAAAAGTATGGCATCGCTAAAATAGCTCTAGGAATTCTACTTGTTCAATTAGCTTGTCTTCATTCATTTCAATTACCGTTAACGGAACAAATCTTTTCAGTTAAACATTCGACCCAGTTTACTGACGGCATCCAATTCAAGCTTTTTTCCCTTCCCCCTGAGCCTTTTAACAAGTGGAGGTCTAATACAATGACTGAGTAATAGGGTTCAAAAACAACGGTGGAATGCTGATCCTGAAAATAAGCACTTGTTCACCTTGACTTTCAGCAACCAAAAGTCTACTTTCATATTCGCGAACTTATGAATATTGTTTGGGTTTCTGCAGAGTGTTGTAAGAAAACCACTATTAACTCAAAGCAAAGGGTATTCTGGTTTATTTAATTTTTTTATGAAATTTATGTATGAAGGTTACAAATAATACATGAAAGTCAACACTTTGAATTACATCATTCTTTAAAATAAGAATGAACAACATAAGAAAGGTCACTTTTCCTTTCTCACGAAAGGAAAAGTGACCTTTACCATTAATATTTTTGCTATCCAGAGTCATTTAATAAATTCAAAACTTCTTACTATAAAACAGAATACATTTTACGTTTTATGCAGTTTTTACGTTACAATACAGAAAGTGAAATTTAAAACATATCTGTGCTTGAAGAAAGAAATTTGGTACTCAAGCATATATAACGTACTCTTTATACATTAGTGTGATTAAAATAGTTTTGATATTGATATCAAGGCTTTTTTTTTGTCTTGGGAAACTATTACCATCACGGACGTTCAGTATCGGATTAAACGACATGGTCTAACGACCCTATACAGTCTAAATCTCGGGGCCCTGTAGCCTATTTTTGGAGCATTAGCAGAAAACAGAACACGTTCTTGTCATCTGCTAAAAAGCACTGCGTCCATAGGCTATATTGCCTACTCTGTCTAATGAGTAAATACGGCACTGTGGACGTTTAGGAAAAGGCCCAGACACAGGGCCTCGTCTCGTTCTCAACTTGGCCTCAATAAGATCGTGATCTGAATAATTTTGATTGTCAAATGGTATTTCCGGACATATTCTATGAAAAACTAGGAATTTTGTATTATGTATCTACTGGTAATAATGGCAAAACTGCATTTTGTCAAGTGTCTAGGGCTTAGGTTCCCAACCTTTTTTGAACTGGTGCCCCTTTCTAATAAATGTTTCGATATCGCCCCCTTTTATAGTGAATATTTCCACACCGCCCCCTTTTTTATTGAATATTTCTATACCGCCCCCTCCCACTCTAGAGAAATAAGAGTGTGCATAGTACATGGAGAAAACAAGATTTAAGTTTTAAAAAATATCCTATTACTAAAAGAATATATTTTTTTAATTTCATTTTTTTTTCTTAAGTGCCACTTTTTTTACTTGCGAATCTGAAATATCCATTGCACAAATATATTTAAATGTGTAATATATTATATATTTTAGTCATATATAGGATATATTGTTGGAATTGAAACGCGCTACTGAATTTCTTCTTCATAAAGAGTGTAATAAAAGTTTTAGCTTACCTGTTAGAAAGACAGGCTGGGGATTTGATGATACGAAGTAATTCATAATAAGCTATTGCTTTCAAAATAAATGTAAATTGATAGTTTCAGCCTTTAAAGAATCACGTTAATTCCTGGTTAACATATTTAATTATGTTCTTGGATAATATATGAAACTAGCTGTTACCCGCCCGCTTCGCTAGGAATTTCATGATGTTTTATAAATTTTTACTGCTTATATATATGTATAAATTATTGATATCTAAGTCCTGCATTAAGAATTCGATTGTATTGAAAAATATACTTATACCTGTAACTGTCGCCTGTTGATAAAAAAAAAGGGGCAGAACTCATCTAATTTGTGTTTTCTAAAAATCTCTAAAATTGAAGCATAGAATGATGTTTGCTCTTTCGTAACCCAAAAACCAAGTGGATTCCCGCAAAACCAATTTTCGGTGGATCTCTACTCCGTAAATTGAAGATGCAAGCCAAATTTCAAGTCTAAATCTAACAGAAAAACAAAAGTTTTACTATAAATATCCCCGTAATCCCGTTGAGAGCCGTTTTCCAAAATTACTGCTCTTAGCGGATTTCAATTCAACAAAAGAAAAATCAAACCAAATTTCATTATTATAGTCCTTGTAGCTCGAAAAAAGTAATTTTTTTTTGTCAATACGTCCCAGTAACCCCTGCAACCCCCCAGAACTTGATTTGCTTAAAATTTATTCTTAGTGGATTCCTATTCAACAAAAGAAACATGCTTAACAAATTTCAAGTATATGGGTCTAACAATTAAAAACAGGAATTTTTTTCTGTAACTCCTCTTGACCCCTCGCAAACATCGTTAGGGGTAAATTTTCGTTTTACTCTTTGTTAGAGGAACTCTATTCCATGAAAGGAACATGCCAACCAATTTTCAAGCAGGATGATCAAATAGTTTAAAATGAAAATATTTATCGATTACGCCTCTTAATCTCCCGAAATTAAACTTAGTAGTTCATATTCGCGAAACCCATTTTGTAGCGGTTCTTTACTTTACGAAAGGAATCTGCGTATCAAATTTCAAGACTGTACGGCTAATAGTTTAAAAATGGGGACAATTATCTATTACGCAACTTGAGCCCCCGCAACGCCACTTCTGGGTCTGTTTTCACAAAACCAATTTTGTAGGGGAATTGCACACTATGAAAAGAATCTGCTTAGCAAAATTTGAAGACTGTGCGTCCAATAAATTAAAAATGCAAAAAAAAAAAAAAAATTATCAATAACGCCCTTTGAATCCCCGCAACGCGGCTTAGGGGTCGATTTTCACAAAACACATTTTGTAGTGTATCTCTATCCTATGAGAGGAATCTGCTTACCAAATTTCAAACTGTGCGTCTAATAGTTTAAAAATAGAAATAATTATTTATATCTGCCTTAACACCCCGCAACACCCCTTGGGGGTCAATTTTTCCCAAACCTGTTTTGTAGCGGATATTTACTTCATGAAAGAAACATTCCTAACAATTTTCAAGCAGGCAGGTGAAGTAGTTTAAAAACGAAAATATTTATCTAGTACGCTACTAAATCCCCCGCAACGCCATTTAGAGGTATGTTTTCACAAAACCTTCTTATAGCTGATCTCTACTCTATAAAAGAAATCTACTTATCAAATATAAAGACTGTGCGTCTAATAGTTTAAAATGAAAATAATTATCTATAACGCCCCTTAAGTCCCGCAACGCCACTTGAGGGCAATTTTCACGAAACCCATTTTGTAGCGTATCTCTACCCTATGAGAGGAATCTACTTACTAAGTTTCAAGACTGTACGTCTAATAACTTAAAAATCGGAATTTCTAACGCCCCTTAAACCCCCGCCCCCGCAAACAATTGCTGCTAATTTGTGAAATTACAAACAGACACTTCAATTTTATTTATTTGTATAGATATAGATTGGGATTATAATAACTATTGTTTAAATGTGACTAAAAATGTAAATAAAAAAAAAAGAAAGGATTAAAACTAACCGTAAAACTTATCAATTTTTTGTTTCTTGCATTGCTTTTTGCTTACGAAGCCTTGATTTATTATTTTTAAAAGTACATCCGAAACAGCCGATGCTCTACTTAACTGAACAGAAAAAAAATTATGGCACGTGTCAGCGTATTATCATGTGCGCGTAACACTATTATGTCTCATGAAGAGCATCGGTCGCTAGTAACCGAAACAACGACTTCATTAGCTCAGCTTGGCGTTCAATTTGGCATTCATCTTGGCATTCAGTTTCACGTTCACCCGTATAGTTCCCGTTCCCGTAAGAATACGGGAATAAAATATAGCCTATGTTACTCCCCGTTAATGTAGCTTTCCATTAGTGAAAGAATTTTTAAAATCGCACCAGCCGTTTCCGAGATTAGCCGGAACAAACAGACAGATAGACAGACAGATAGACAGACTGACAGACAGACAGACAAAAATTTTAAAAATTGGTTTTTTGTAATGAGTACCGTATATACTTTTAGTGCATTAAGTAAAAAGCTGCTAATTTGAAATTACAAACAGACACTTCAATTTTATTTATTTGTATAGATATGGAAGAAATCGCAAATTCGGCTGCCCTTGTGTATAGATCTCCTGCTTAGAACCCTAAAGGAATTCATGATACCAAAAACAGTGTTGTAGATAGCGATAAAGCAGTGCTTCTCAAACTTTCAATATTTGCGACCTAATTTTCAGTCACAATTTTCATCGCGCCCCACTTCTTACAATAACAATGGACTGAATGCAATTATAATGTACTTTGATGGTAAAACTACGATGTAATACGACTTTAATTATAAACGCACTAATTAGATAAATATTAAGTTTTGTAAATAAATTTTGTATATGACAAGCCCAAGAGAGTCACTAGTAATTACTGAACTTGTTTTTAATTGAATATTGATAAATTAACTATCAAATACTGTGTGCATAACTGATACATATATGAGTAGTGCGTATTATATCAGTTTGAATGTGTATTTCATTTTTTATTACATAAGAATGTATTTTACTTTGTAATTATTTTAAGTTGTAAATTGTTTTATCAAATTGATAATTATTTTAAATCTATTATTTTCGCGATACGTTCGTAGGGTTTTGAGTAGGGTTATCACGCTCTTCTGGAGGGCGCGCCCCACAGTTTGAGAAACGCTGCGATAAAGATTTTATTTCGAGTTTTGAGAACAATTTAATAACAGTATACATGAAGCAAAATATGACTTGGAGAAGAAAAACCAAGCGATTTGCATAATTTTAAAAATGTATATATATTATCATTGCAAACAAAAAGCAAACAAAACAACGACGTTGAGCCACAACATCTTCTCAGCATATAATGAATAAAAATTTATGCCGGTACAAATCATTCCCAATTTCTGTTGTTACATGTTACAAATTCTTAGATTTTGAACACGTTCCATATAATAGCGCAAACTCCACACGGAACGTGTTTTTATTGTAAGCATCAGAAATCAAATTTTGTTTTACACAAACGAAAACAATCCGCAGAAACGAAAACAAAATTAAATTAAATTATAAAATATAAAATTTAAAAAAATAAAATCTTATTTTATTGCTAAGAAAATATAAAATATGCAAAATTGCAAGTTTTTTAACAACAACTATCTATGTAAGTAACATTAAATTAAAAAACTATAAGTACTATAAATTTTGGCGCCCCCTGCCCCAGGCGCCCTTGTGCGGTGAACAATTTTGCCACCCCCACGCGGCGGCCCTGGATGCGTTACAGACTCAATGTTCTGTGCTATGGTTCGTGATGTGACTGAGCGATCCGTCACTGCCATGCGCACAATTTGCCTGTCCTCACGTGAAGTGGTGCACTGAGGTGGATGCGATCGACCACGTCGGTCCGTCGTACCCTCCTGCATCCAACGGTCACATATCCGCATTATAGTTGTTTGGTTTCGTCCAACACGACTACCGATTTCCCTGAAAGATAATCCACAATCTCGGTAGGCCACTATCCTTCCTCTGTCGAACTCGGATACTTGATCAGAAGCTGATCGCTGTTTTCTACGAGACATAACTGATCGTTTTTTGAAAAAATCACAAGAAAAACACAATTGGCGAGCTTGAAATCGTCGAAATCTCCAAGCCTTAAATAGCAATTTGAGGTGGCGCCACAGGCGTGCGTGATGTGTGTCTGCGCTGAAATTCTAATCATTTGCATATCTCACCTCCACTAATGCATCCTGTAAATTTCATGTTTTTTTTTTTTTTTGCTTCCTTCAGGGTGTTGCATTTACGGTGGCCAGCAGTGTAGATAATAAAAAATTGTGCAATATAACAAACAAGATTACAAATAATAACATAGGTATTAGGAAACAAAATGATCTAGATAAAGAATAAAAGGTTTATTAGATGAAGGTTAGACTGACCTATTAATAACAAATTAATAATTTGGTTTAAAAATTTTTCCTAACAATAGTTTTCGCATAAGTTTCAATAACTTCGATTAAATCCAGGTTTGATACGACTTTGTTGTCAATTTCTATAAACCAGTGGTCTTCAAACTGTTCCACAGAACCCTGGGGTTCCACAAGGTATACCCAGGGGTTCCACGCGAGTCACAAAAAAAATTGTAGAAGAAATAAATATGTATGAAAAGTGGTTTCACTTTCTCTATGAAGTTTATAAAATACAAGTATCTAAAGCTCATCCTATTCATTAAAACTGAAAATTTTATTTATACTTAATAACTATGTTTTGCAACACTTTTTAAACTTTTATTAAAATATAATAAAAGAATGTTAAACGTTTATATCTGTATATAAATACTCTCTACTACATTAAGAATATTCTATTGTTTACTATCTCGTGTTCCAGGAGATAATTTTACACTCGTTTTAGTTAACACGCGTCTTATGCAAAAATATATATTTTTCTAATGGAAGTTGCACATTTTTGCATTTGTGGAAAACTACACCTATAATGGTGGATAGGAGACAACATATCAACACACACACACACAGTTGATGTTATAATCTAATTTTAAGCAAGAACAGTTTCTAAATTTTAGGTGGCAAATTCATGAAAAAATACACTGAATTTCTCACACAGCTATAAAAATTTCAATGCCATTCAGAACATTGTGTTAAGGGAAATATATTTCTCAACGTAAGTGTATAACGGGCGCGATTTACTCTCAGCCCCGCCTAGAGGTGTGAGAGGAAGTGCAGGATGACTCCCCATAATACTTTTCAACTATTTATTAAACATACAAATTATCATCAGACAAAATTTTATAAATTCAAACAAGAAGAAATGTTCCTAATAAGAGCAATAGGAGAATAAACCACGAAAGACGCAAATTTTAGGAGAGGACTTCTTATATATTGATCCTCCTTTTTTGGGATCAATCTACTACTCTAAATATTTGAATTATACACTCAAGAGCCAAAACATTATAACCACCTGTCAATAACGAGTTGGCCCACCTTTAGCGAGCAACACAGCTTCAACCCTCCTTGGCATGGATGCCACAAGTCCTTGGTAGATGGCTGGAGACAGATTATACCAGATGTTTAAGCAACGGTCACGCAAATCCGAGATATTGCGAATTGATGGTCTTTGAACTCTGAGCTACCGTCCCACGACATCCCAAATGTGTTCTATCAGATTGAGATCCGGTGAATTAGGCGGCCAGGACATTAACTGGAATTCAGCATCGTGTTCCTGGAACCACTCCAACACAATGTTAGCCTTGTGACACTTGACGTTGTCCTGTTGGAACATTCCATTTCCAGCTGGAAAAACGGAGGCCATGTAAGCGTGCAACTGGTCCGCAATGATGTTCAGATACCCTGTAGCATTCATGGTCTGCTCTACCACAACCACAGGTTCCAGAGACGCCCAAGAGAACGTCCCCCAAAGCATAATACCGCCACCACCAGCCTGTGTATGACCTACTGTACATTGGGGGAGCAACTGTTCGCCTGGAAGATGGCGTATCCTGACACGGCCATCGGCGTGATGAATGACAAACCATGATTTATCTGACCAGGCAACTCTCTCCCACTGATCCATGGACCAGTCGCGATGTCCCCGGGCCCAGCGCAGGCGCAGTTGGCGATGACGCTTGGTCAGCAAAGGCACACGAGTGGGATATGTGCTGCGTAGCCCCATATCCAACAGTGTCCGCTGAACAGTGTGCTCCGATACTATTCTACTTGGCCCTGCATTGTATTGGGCTGTCAGCTGAGTCACTGTCTGGCTCCGGTTTTGCTTCACCATGCGAGACAGTCTCCGACGATCTTTTTCTTTGATAGCGTGTGGATGTCCAACACCATGTCATCTACTGCTCGTTTCACAGTCATTCATCCACTTTGCATAAGTACTAACAACTGTAGATCGCGAACAACCCACCAGTCATGCAGTTTCGGAAATACTTGTTCCGAGCCTTCAAGCCATTACAATTTGCCCTCTATCAAAGTCGCTTAGATCCGCAGCCTGTCCCATCACACACAGTAGTAAGTGAAAGAATGATTCTTCAGACTTCCAGCAGCAGTTAAATACCACTTCCATCTGATGACAAGTTTTCCACGTCATCCAGGCGAGTTAATTGCAAAATGTAGGGGTGGTCATAATGTTTTTGCTCTTGAGTGTAAATTAACTATGGTGACCAATCGCCACTTTAATATCTTCAAGTATCTAAAACATAGGTTCCGAAACTTTTTAGCCTCATAGACCCCTTGATAGGTTTTTCAGTTTAGGGTAGACCCCCTACTTACCTAATATGAAATTTGTGCAAATTTATCAACTTAAATGTGTTTTTGACAGCAGGTATAGAGTTATTTACTTTAAAAGATTAAAATTTTTAACTGTAGTGAAGTATAGAATAGTTTAAAACTTAAGAAAATACATGTTAGTTAATTTAGTTAATTTAATTAAAGTTTAATTAATGCATATAAAATAACTGAGCAACAAACAAATGCTTTTAGAGGGAGTGAGGAATCTGGGGAGGCAATAATAAATTTTCAACATTTGGCATCAATCTCTTATCAGGTTTTAACACTAAATATATTTCCTCGGTTAATAGTGTCCAGTATTTTCTTCTTTCTTTTTTGTTTTGGAGATTGACAAGCTCACTGAAATTCCCAATCGAAAAAACAATTAAAAGCTTTCTCAAGATTATCCATAACATATAATGAATAACAGGTATATCTTTTTAAAGCTAAAATTATTGACATCGTTTGTAAACTTTACTTTAAGATCTTCGTTAGTGCATATTCCTAGAGCTTAATTCTTATAATCTGACATTTTTTCAAAGTGACCATATAAATTCATTGTCTACTGTAGTACTACGACAGTCAAAACATTCTCAAACCTAGTTTTAAAATCTAAAAAAAGGGCATTTAAATGTTGGCGACGTTCGACATTTTGCTCCTTTAGCTTAATTCTAGCAAGAAATACTGAAATGGAATTTGTTTTAATAAAATTTATGCTGTCGCCTTGTAACTGCAATTAAACCTCATTAAATTTAGTAAATAAATCTGCTAAATAGGTAAGTCTAGTTTCCACTCGATTAAATTTCCTTTTAATATTAGTCACGTGGTTTGATGAGAGCCACTATCGTAGACCCCCATTTACATCTCATGGACCCCCAAATTATTTTTTGCCTATCGTGGACCCCTTGCAGATCGTCATAGACCCCTGGGGGTCTATATAGACCACTTTGGGAATCACTGATCTAAAAGATAAAATTTTGAAAAGGTCTATCAATAGCATCGCAATTCTGCCTGTAGCAAGTTTAAAATCTTCTACATAATTGTATTTTTTTCTCTTGCTTATTATTTTGATGTTTCTTGTATTTGTATTTGTTATTTTGACATTTGGGCATATTTTGGATCATTTAGCTTTGTATATTGTAACAATTTGTGTTTATTGATACAAGGTAAACAAAAAAGTTCTTGCCATTTGCGCGTTTCCATTGAAAGAAGTGAGAATAAGTATGCAAATTCGTGTATGACGTGATTGAGAAACCGTCAGTCAAGAATAGGAATATCAGTTGTTATAAACGCAGGTCCACTGCTCCCATTCATCAATCGGAACTCGTACAGTAGTGAACCGAAATGGACGTATCGAAGGAGCTCGTTCGGGGTTGTTTACTTTACGACTTCAAAGTGGGCTTATCAGCCGCTGCATCAAGTCACCGAATATGTCAAGCGTTGGAGGATAGTACTGTCAATTAACGTATGGAACGAATTGGTTTTAAAAATTCAGGTTGGGAGATTTGTCCCTCTGTGATAAAGCTCGATCAGGACGACCACAGGCCTTGGATGACGAAGCCCTGCAGGCGGCCATTGAGGAGGACAGTAGTCAAACGTGTGGTGAACTTGCCAGACAATTCAACACTTCCAGTGAAACTGTTAGACTTCATCTGCACCGCTTAGGTAAGACGTACAGGCTGAACAAGTGGGTTCCTCACCCGCTGTTGGAAGTCCATAAGCAACAAAGTATGGTATCCTGTTTATCGTTGCTTTCTCGCCACCGTTGCGCATCCATATTCAATCGGATGCTGACCAGGGACTAGAAGTGGGTCCTGTATGACACACCCAAGCGTTCCAAACATTGGTTGTCACTCCCGGATACTGTCCCGCACAGCGCAAGACCACCTATGCACCCACGCAGGATTATGCTTTGTGTCTGGTGGACTTGTCGTCAAGTGGTTCACTATGAGTTGCTACCAACGGGCCAAATGGTCACTGCGGACCTGTATTCGCAGCAATTGGAACGTATACAACAAGCATTGCGTCAGAAGGAGCCAGCCTTGGTTAATCGAAAGGGTGTACTGTTATTGCATGAAAATGCGAGGCCGCATGTCGCGCGGGTGGCCAGGAATACGATACAGCGACTTGGTTGGGAGACTTTGTGCCATCCTCCTTACTCACCTGATCTTGAGCCATCAGATTACCACTTCTTCCATTCCCTGGACAATCATCTTCGTGGTAGATCCTTCACCAATGAAGCAGGTTTGCGCCAAACTCTCACGGACTTCTTTGCATCCCACACCCCCGAATTTTACCGCAAGGGGATTGAACAACTAGAGACAAGTTGGAAGAAGGTGCTGGATGCCGATGGCGATTACTTCGAGGACTAACAATAGGCTACGCTGTTTGTATGTAATGCTCTTTTGGGTCATTAAAAACGGCAAAAACTTTTTTGTTTACCTTGTAATTTGTAACAGTCTACTTTTATATTGATGTATGGTTGAAATTTGTTACTTCAACGTGAGGCGGGATGTTTTGGACTCATTGCACCCTCCCTTGTCACGTCTACCCTCTTGTACGGAAGAAATCGAACAATCCCCCTTTTTCGTGTACTTTGTTTTTAGCGCGTTTTTCACGTAGTGGAACAAAAGCGCTATTAGGACGCAAATTTCGTCTTCGTTCCATATTTTGTCGTACCTTTTTCTCAGACAATAAGCAACCAATTGACCTCGGGTTTTCGGCATTTGGTCGCGTGCATTTGTGCCCTAGATGAGCCGAATCATATTTAAATTTAATCATTTTTAAATTTTCTTTTTAAGTACAGTACACATACACACACACTACTTTCTGTTAGGAAAAAGTTTATTAGTTGCATTATTGTAAAATACCAACATGCGAAAAACGCGCTAAAATTACTTGACCATGCCAATGATTGATATCTTGTTTCTCTATGTGTGTTGCTGTTCATTCTAATAAATAAAGAAGTCGCTATGCGTTGGTAAAAAATCGTTTAAATCTACTTCGCATTCAGGGCAATTTCGTAAGCTATCGACACCTGTGCAAAATTTGTACAACTCCTATAAACGAATAAATGCAGTGTCGAGCTTGTGTGGTCCACACCGTTTCTTAAATAATTTTTAATTTACTAAATGATCGAGGCCATGGTAGCCTAGTGGCCAAGGTAATGGACTCGTGGCAGGCAGCTTATGAGTTCGAGCCTAGTGTCGCTTAAGACCCGCTGTGTAGGGGAGCGATGCACGTAAAATCTGTCGAGAGTTCAAACGTCCGACTGTTGGCGTGATAGTTAGGAGAGGGGGTGTCAGCTCGCAGGTGCCGTCCTCGTCACTTGACCATAGTCCAAAATTACGTCACCAAAAATTCTCGTGTAACTGAACAGAGTGTGACGTTAATGTTGATGCAGCTCTCCCGTTAACTACACTTAAGTTCATTTAAGTTAAGTATCATAATACTCAGATTCCCCTATTAAACTTCTGGTCCGCATCACGAAATGAGAGTTAATCTATCTAAATAGAATCAAAAATAACGCTACACAATTAATCAATCTTCATTAAGTAAATTAAATAATTGAGTTTATTAGTTGCATGTTAAACTTTAATAATACAAGAATAAGAATTAAGAAAACATTGCACTTATTTGAAACGGAGGCAAATATATAGAGGAGTGGCGGCTAGGTAGGGTTAGTCGGAGGTTCTTCACTTTCATATCATGATGGGGTCTAAAAGGAAAGAAAAAGAGTGTCTCGAAAACTGTCGCACGACACCTTTTAAGGGAGGACACATCACTACAATTATTCTTCCGCAGATTCTTTGACAACGCTTTCTATTGGTCAACCCTAAGCCGCAAAGTTGCAATTTTAAATAAATTAGCTAGCTTTCATGGCCCGGCGTTGCACGGGCTTATACCGTGGGTATAACTTAATCCCCATGTTAATTTCCTCCTTTTATTCTAACGCCAACACTTTTGTGGGGTTTCACACGTACGATGTGAGTGCATGTCCCGTGAGTGCGTGTCATGGCTTTGTTGCTTAACATTTTCCCTTCTCTTCACAAATTCTCGATCCTAATACCACTGAAGACCCGCAGTGTAGGGGAGAAATGCACGTAAAATCTGTCGAGAGCTCAAACGTCCTCCCGTTGGTGTGGTGTGGTAGTTAGGAGAGGGGGTGCCAGCTCAGGTGTTGTCCGCGTCACTTGACAATGGTTCAAAATTACGTGGACCGTCCCCAAAAAGCTTCGTGTAGCTGAACAGTGGGACGTTAATATTCACTCAATCTTCACAAATTCAGCACTTCCAATATTATTTTCCGAAATTACTTTTATTTCTTTGTTTCTTTCCTCTCCGCTTAGCCCGGCGTTGCACGAGCTTTTACCGAGTGAATAACTTCACCCTCATGGAAATTTCGTGTTTCTCTCAGGCCATGCGATGTGATTGATTTCTTTAACGATGTCATAAAAACTCCCTTTTTCGAAATTTGTTCTTGCGTTGGTGTGGTGTGGTAATTATTAAAGGTGGGGGAAAGCTCATGTGTCGTCCTCAACACATGAGCATGGTTGAAAATTTCGAGGTCCGTCACCAAAAACCCTCGAATAGGCAAACAGTGCGAATTTAAAAATCACCCACTCACTTTCCAATTCTTTCGTTTTACCGAGTGAATAACTTCATCCCCATGGAAATTTCGTGTTTCCCTCAGGCCGATAGCACTTGTGTGTGTGTGTATGCGCGCGATGTGAGTGATTTCTTTAACTATGTCATAAAAACTCCCTTTTTCGAAATTTGTTCTTGCGTTGGTGTGGTGTGGTAATTCTTAAAGATGGGTGAAAGCTCAGGTGTCGCCCTCGTCACTTGAGAATGGTTGAAAATTTCGAGGACCTTCACCAAAAATTTTCGAATAGGCAAACAGGGTGAATTTTAAAATCACCCACTCACATTCCAATTCTTTCGTTGCAATTTTTTATTTCCCGGAAACGAAAATGCAGTTTTTATAAAAATAGTTGTATGCTGAAAAAAAAACAGAAAGTATAAATTTTTCAAATTACAAAATTTCACTACTATTTTAATTCTTGGAGTAAAATTGTGAGGATTTTTTGAAATATTCGACTCGGGGGAAAAAAGTTTCATGCAATTACCTTTATAAAAGAAGAAATTATTAAATGATTGATTTAAGTATTTTGAGTGTTTTATTAAAATTTGTTCAAAAAAGTTTTTGGCTTTTTTTTTTAAAATCACTGATTTTAAAAGTTTTAAATTGAAAATTTCGAAGTCCGTCGCCAAAAAACTCTGGAGTAGGTGAACAGTGCGACTTTTTAAAAATCCCTCACATTTCAATTCTTTCGTTGCAATTTTTTAGGCCCCGGAAACGAATTGTAGCTGTTTTAAAAATAGTTGTATGTTGAAAAAAGACAGAGAAGTAGAAAATTTTAAAATTACAAAAATTCACTACTATTTTAAATCTTGAAGTAAAATTGTGAGGATTTTTTGAAATGTTCGGCACACGGAATAATAGTTTCATGCAATTATCTTTACGAATGCAGAATTTATGAAATGATTGATTTAAGTATTTTGAGTGTTTTATTAAAATTCGTTCAAATAAATTTTCCGCTTTCTATTTTTTAAATCACTGATTCTGAAAGTTTTAAAAATCATTTTTATATAAACGCAACGATATTGATTCATATGAGAAAAAATCATAAAATATGCAAAACAACATTGTTTTGTAAAAAAAAAAAAGTTGTTTTTTTTCTATAAAATTCTTTAAAGAAAGATAGTTTTTTCCCGGAAACGAAACTGTAGCATTTTTAAAAATAGTTGTATGCTGAAAAAAGAACAGAAAGTATAAATTTTTCAAATTACAAAATTTCACTACTATTTTAATTCTTGAAGTAAGATTGTGAGAATTTTTTGAAATATTCGACACGGAGGGGAAAAAGTTTCATGCAATTACGCATTGTTTTAAAGTAAACTATAAGTTTTATGAAAGAGAACAAAAATTTCGATACTGATAAATATTTTAAATGAATCTCAGAAATGCATTGAATGCATTTTAATTTTAAAAAAATATATTAATTTAAATCCATTATCAATAAATACTAATAAAAAAAATTCTACAGATAGCTCTTGAAACGTTTGGATGTTTGATTAAACATATATAAGTGTTAAAAATCCACTTTTGGGGGAAAACCTAGTTATATGCTAACATTCACTGAAAAAAACATTCAAAAAGAAAAAAATACTATTTGATAAAAACATTTAATTTTTTTAATTTTAATTTTATAGTTTTTCATTCCACTCTGTGTTAAAATTATTTAAACACGTATCTGCGAAAAAAATTATATTATACAAAACTAACTTATTAATTATTTTTAATAAAATTGATTAAAAATGCTCATTTAGCAATTAATTGTGACATACCATTTGCTTACATAATGGCAGCACTGAAAATGAAGTAAATTTCAGATCAGTGGGGATGTAGCAAGTGAATTCAATCATTGAAGAAGAGAGAATTAATTAACGGGTGGGAAAAATAAGCAGAAATGAACAAAATCGAATTGTTGAAAAAGATAGAAATTACTTTGAATGATTAAAAATCAGAAAAAAACTTTTTGAAGGCAAAAAAAAAAAAAAAAAAAAAATGAAAAGTACATTAAAATAACAGAGGATCATGTTAAAAAAAGTATTTATCAGTAAAATTAATTTACGTGGGAAAAATAAGCAGAAACGAACAAAATCAAATTCGCTAGATTCGAACCCAGACACAACAAAGAATTAGATACTTTGCGAAAGCGACGTGCTCTAGCCAACCACGCTACCCAACCCTGCACCAGAAGTGAAAATTGGCAATACTAATGAATGGGAGGTTCAAATTGAATTCAATTTCTAATTGAGGGGATCCACAGGATATTCACATAACGATTGAAAGATTTCGATTGAAGATTACATTTAAATGTATCACAAAAAATTTATTGATTTTTGATATTTTAAAAAAAGCAATTAATAATAAAGAATATATAATACGAACATAGCTTTTTTTTTCCTAAGGAGTTTATACCTATTTAACTGACTATTTTCAAAAAAAAAATTCGAAATGGGCAAATTCTTCGATTTTATTATGAAATTATATGTCAAAAAAAGAAATATACATTAGGCATTATTTTAAAGTAAACTATAAGTTTTATGAAAGAGAAGAAAAATTTCGATACTGATAAATATTTTAAATGGATCTCAGAAATGCATTGAATGCATTTTATCATCTTAATCTGACATAAATAGTTATTTAATTTTAAAAATTATATAAAGAAGAATTGACGATAAAATAAATCTTTCACTCGCATTTTTTTTTTACTCGCCAAAGTTACTGATTTCCCCCTGTTTAAGGCAGAATTTTTTTAGTGTAACCCTTGAGTTAAATGCGGTCGAAGGCGAAACATGTCAGAAGTCTTTGGCGCAAAGCTAATTTTCGACGCCAATGTTTGGCTAAATGTAAAATCGCGTATATTAAATTATTTTAAAAATCATTACCTTAATTTTAAGGGCATAATTTTTACGTTAATGCTCTCAAACATCACCAACTATTTGCAAAAATAACGTACTTTGAAATAAAAAATGTACAAATTACTCCTTTTTAATTTATTTCTCAGAAAAACATAAGTTTACGAAAATCACAATTTTTTTTTAAATTCGTAATTTTGAAGCAATTTTTTCAATCTTCGTATATGTTACGGATAATATTACTGTACACACGGAAAAAAGGTTTTCTGAGATTACCTTCATAAATGACGAAGTTATTCAATGTGAAGTAAAAATTGGGACTACTTTTTAAAAATTCTTTATAAAAAAGTTTTGTGAATTTTATTTTTTCAATGAGTGGATCTAAAAGAGAAAGGCTTGAAGTTAATTAGTGTAGAATATCGATTTAATAACACAAAAAGTAATTCATACCCATCGATTTAGAAATAATTTTCATAAAAACGCATCAGTTTTTACACTATTTTAAAAAATTCGAAACAAATAGAAAATATCGTTATTTTACAAAAAAAATCATACCATGTTGTGGCGAAATAAATGATCTTTCCGTTTCTGTAATTATTTTTTGTCTAATTTCGACACCGAAAATTAGATGACAATTTTAATATGGTGGAAAACGTAAGATTACCGCTCGGCCGAAACGGAAGGGAAGTTCCGCCAAGTAAACAACCGGCAGGAGTAAAACAATTAGGCGTTTTAAGGTTTTTAATTAATATCTTTTCAACTAATTACAATATCGGAATATAAATTGGTAATACGGCTTCCCCGGAAAATTCCCGATCTTTTGGTACCTTCCGCGACTTTCTGCGTGGTGCGGTTCGTGATTAGATAGACGCACATAGATAGATAGATCCGTTTGTTTACCTTCGAATTTTAATAGTGTAGACTAGCTTTCATGGCCCGGCGTTGCACGGGCTTATACCGAGGGTATAACTTAATCCCCATGTTAATTTCCTCCTTTTATTCTAACGCCAACACTTTTGTGGGGTTTCACGCGTACGATGTGAATGCATGTCCCGTGAGTGCGTGTCATGGCTTTGTTGCTTAACATTTTCCCTTCTCTTCAAAAATTCTCGATCCTAGTACCACTGAAGACCCACCGTGTAGGGGTTAAATGCACATAAATTATGTCGAGAGCTCAAACGTCCTGCCGTTGGTGTGGTGTGGTAGTTATGAGAGGGGGTGCCAGCTCAGGTGTCGTCCGCGTCATTTGACCATGGTTTAAAATTACGTGGACCGTCCCTAAAAGGCCTCGTGTTGCTGAACAGTGGGACGTTAATATTCACTCAACTTCACAAATTCAGCACTTCCAATATTATTTTCCGAAATTACTTTGATTTCTTTGTTTCTTTCCTCTCCGCTTAGCCCTGCGTTGCACGGGCTTTTACCGACTGAATAACTTCACCCTCATGGAAATTTCGTGTTTCCCTCAGGCCGATAGCACTTGTGTGTGCGTGCGTGCGATGTGAGTGATTTCTTTAACAATCTCATAAAAACTCCCTTTTTCGAAATTTGTGCTTGCGTTGGTGTGGTGTGGTAATTATTAAAGGTGGGGGAAAGCTCATGTGTCGTCCTCGTCACTTGAGCATGGTTGAAAATTTCGAGGTCCGTCACCAAAAACCCTCGAATAGGCAAACAGTGCGAATTTAAAAATCACCCACTCACTTTCCAATTCTTCCGTTTTACCGAGTGAATAACTTCATCCCTATGGAAATTTCGTGTTTCCCTCAGGCCGATAGCACTTGTGTGTGTGTGTGTGTATGCACGCGATGTGAGTGATTTCTTTAACTATGTCATAAAAACTCCCTTTTTCGAAATTTGTTCTTGCGTTGGTGTGATGTGAAAGTTCTAAAAGATGGGTTAATGCTCAGGTGTCGTCCTCGTCACTTTTGCATGGTTGAAAATTTCGAGGTCCGTCACCAAAAACCCTCGAATAGGCAAACAGTGCGAATTTAAAAATCACCCACTCACTTTCCAATTCTTCCGTTTTACCGAGTGAATAACTTCATCCCTATGGAAATTTCGTGTTTCCCTCAGGCCTATAGCACTTGTGTGTGTGTGTGTGTATGCACGCGATGTGAGTGATTTCTTTAACTATGTCATAAAAACTCCCTTTTTCGAAATTTGTTCTTGCGTTGGTGTGATGTGAAAGTTCTAAAAGATGGGTTAATGCTCAGGTGTCGTCCTCGTCACTTGAGCATGGTTGAAAATTTCGAGGTCCGTCACCAAAAACCCTTGAATAGGCAAACGGTTCGAATTTAAAAATCACCCACTTCACTTTCCAATTCTTTCCTTTTCCTGAGTGAATAATTTCATCCCCATGGAAATTTCGTGTTTCCTTCAGGCCGATAGCACTTGTGTGTGTGTATGTATGCGCGCGATGTGAGTGATTTCTCTAACTATGTCATAAAAAATCCCTTTTTCGAAATTTGTTCTTGCGTTGGTGTGGTGTGGTAATTATTAAAGATGGGTGAAAGCTCAGGTGTCGTTCTCGTCACCTGAGAATGGTTGAAAATTTCAAGGTCCGTCACCAAAAATTTTCGAATAGGCAAACAGGGTGAATTTTAAAATCACCCTCTCACTTTCCAATTCTTTCGTTGCAATTTTTTATTTCCCGGAAACGAAAATGTAGTATTTTTAAAAATAGTTGTATGCTGAAAAAAATACAGAAAGTATAAATTTTTGAAATTACAAAATTTCACTACTATTTTAATTCTTGGAGTAAAATTGTGAGAATTTTTTTGAAATGTTCGACTCGGGGGAAAAAAGTTTCATGCAATTACCTTTATAAAAGAAGAAATTATTAAATGATTGATTTAAGTATTTTGAGTGTTTTATTACAATTCGTTCAAAAAGGTTTTCGGCTTTTTATTTTTTAAATCACTGATTCTGAAAGTTTTAAAAATCCTTTTTATATAAACGCAACGATATTGATTCATATGAGAAAAAATCATAAAATATGCAAAACAGCATTGTTTTGTAAAAAAAAAAATTGTTTTTTTTCTATAAAATTCTTTAAAGAAAGATAGTTTTTTCCCGGAAATGAAACTGCAGCATTTTTAAAAATAGTTGTATGCTGAAAAAAGAACAGAAAGTATAAATTTTTCAAATAACAAAATTTCACTACTATTTTAATTCTTGAAGTAAAATTGTGAGAATTTTTTGAAATATTCGACACGGGGGGAAAAACGTTTCATGCAATTACGCATTATTTTAAAGTAAACTTTAAGTTTTATGAAAGAGAACAAAAATTTCGATACTGATAAATATTTTAAATGAATCTCAGAAATGCATTGTGAATGCATTTTAATTTAAAATATATATATTAATTTAAATCCATTATCAATAAATACTAATAAAAAAAATTCTACAGATAGCTCTTGAAACGTTTGGATGTTTGATTAAACATATATAAGTGTTAAAAATCCACTTTTGGGGGAAAACCTAGTTATATGCTAACATTCACTGAAAAAAACATTCAAAAAGAAAATAATACTATTTGATAAAAACATTTAATTTTTTTAATTTTAATTTTATAGTTTTTCATTCCACTCTGTGTTAAAATTATTTAAACACGTATCTGCGAAAAAAATTATATTATACAAAACTAACTTATTAATTATTTTTAATAAAATTGATTAAAAGTGCTCATTTAGCAATTAATTGTGACACACCATTTGCTTACATAATGGCAGCACTGAAAATGAAGTAAATTTCAGATCATTGGGGATGCAGCAAGTGAATTCAATCATTGAAGAAGAGAGAATTAATTTACGGGTGGGAAAAATAAGCAGAAATGAACAAAATCGAATTGTTGAAAAAGATAGAAATTACTTTGAATGATTAAAAATCAGAAAAAAACCTTTCTGAAGGCAAAAAAAAAAAATGAAAAGTACATTAAAATAACAGAGTATCATGTTAAAATAAGTATTTATCAGTAAAATTAATTTACGTGGGAAAAATTAGCAGAAATGAAAAAAAAGAGATCATCCACGATTCGAACTCGCAAAGACACGATCTGTTTTACGGTGTAAATGAGAGAAGCGAAGCGCTACCGACTGTGCTACTGGGACACGTAGCGAGAATTGAAAATAGGCAATAATAATGAATGGGAGGACGAAAAAATAATATTTTCACTCGCATTTTTTTTTTTTTTTTACTCGCCAAAGTTACTAATTTCCCTTTAAAATCCATAATTTTGAAGCAATTTTTTCAATCTTCGTATATGTTACGGATAATATTACTGTACACACGGAAAAAAGGTTTTGTAAGATTATCTTCATAAATGACGAAGTTATTCAATGTGAAGTAAAAATTAAGACTACTTTTTAAAAATTCTTTAAAAAAAAAGTTTGGGGAATTTTATTTTTTAAATGAATGGATCTAAAAGAAAAAGGCTTGAAGTTAATTAGTGTAGAATATCGATTTAATAACACGAAAGGTAATTCATACCCAACGATTTAGAAATAATTTTCATAAAAACGCATCAGTTTTAACACTATTTTAAAAAATTCGAAAAAAATAGAAAAGATCGTTATTTTACAAAAAACATTATACCGTGTGGTGGCGAAATAAATAATCTTTCCGATTCTGTAATTATTTTTTGTCTAATTTCCACACCGAAAATTAGATGACAATTTTAATATGGTGGAAAACGTAAGATTACCGCTCGGCCGAAACGGAAGGGAAGTTCCGCCAAGTAAACAACCGGCAGGAGTAAAACAATTAGGCGTTTTAAGGTTTTTAATTAATATCTTTTCAACTAATTACAATATCGGAATATAAATGGGCAATACGGCTTCCCCGGAAAATTCCCGATCTTTTGGTACCTTCCGCGACTTTCTGCGTGGTGCGGTTCGTGAGAAGATAGACGCACATAGATAGATCCGTTTGTTTACCTTCGAATTTTAATAGTGTAGACTAGCTTTCATAGCCCGGCGTTGCACGGGCTTTTACCGAGTGCATACATATGTGCATTGATAAAAAAAACGTACAAAATGACAAATGAAATTCATAAAGTGTCTTTTTTGAAACTAAATTTTTTAAAAAAATAAAGATAATCAGTTTTATAATATTTTTTAAAAATATATGGCTAACTATGTTTTGCTCATTATTTTACACATGTGTATAAAATGTTTCACATATTCAAGAAATATTTTTTATAAGAATTCATAAAATTATTGGTAATGAATTCAGTGGTATGAAATTTTTTCTAACAGTTAAAAAAACATGATAAATGAAATTGATAATAACAGTATCCATATATTTAATTTTTGTAACATTTAAAACTACCTTTGTATTGGAAAAAAAATTGTGTGGAACCATTAGCCTGTGCATTAAATATTATATTTAAAGCACAGTTTCCAGAGTGAGGGGCGAGGACCCTGTTCCACATTTCACTCCACAATACACAAAATAAGTGTTTACATAAAGAACTGTTTTAATAGTTAATTATGTGTACACTTATCTTGCATTATTAATGTCTACATTTTTAAATTTTCAAGGGTACCAGCACATCATACATTTTAAAAAAGAAATTGACTTTTGCAATTGCAGTTTTAAGAAATTGTGCATATTTTTCAGAATCAAAAATTTATCTTTTTAAATTTCAGACTACCCTTTTTTTTTAAAGAAAAAAAGTAAAGATTATCAGTTTTATTATGTTTTTCAAAGATAATATGCAGGTATTTAATTCAAAAACTTGTTAATTATATTTTTTTCATTATTTTATACATGTAAAATATTTTTCACATGCAAGAAATACTTTTATATGTGATACATAAATGAAAAAAGTATTACAAAATTACATTATGTTTCATAAAACGAAGGAAAAAATATTTTGAAGTTAAAATAACTTTCGTAACTTTAAAGAATGCTTGAAGTATAATTACACTGTAAACATTAAATGGAAAATATGTGTTCAACACATCAAAAAATTTCATACAACTATTAATGATTTATAATTTTATAGAAATAACATTTTGTAACATTTATAACTACCTTTCTATTCGAAAAAAAATTGTGTGGAACCATTAGCCTGTGCATTGAATATTATATTTAAAGCACAGTTTCCAGAGTGAGGGGCGAGGACCCTGTTCCACATTTCACTCCACAATACACAAAATAAGTGTTTACATAAAAAACTGTTTTAATAGTTAATTATCTATACACTTATCTTGCATTATTAATGTCTACATTTTTAAATTTCAGAATCAAAAAATACTAACGCACATATGTACATTGGTAAAAGTGTCTATTTATTTTAACTTTTTAAATTTCAGACTACCCTTTTTTTTTAAAGAAAAAAAGTAAAGATTATCAGTTTTATTATGTTTTTCAAAGATAATATGCAGGTATTTAATTCAAAAACTTGTTAATTATATTTGTTTCATTATTTTATACATTTAAAATATTTTTCACATGCAAGAAATACTTTTATATGACCAGCACATCATACACTTTAAAAAAGAAATTGACTTTTGCAATTGCAGTTTTAAGAAATTGTGCATATTTTTCAGAATCAAAAAATACTAACGCACATATGTACATTGATAAAAGTGTCTATTTAGTTTATCTTTTTAAATTTCAGTCAACCCTTTTTTTTTTAAAGAAAAAAAGTAAAGATTATCAGTTTTATTATGTTTTTCAGATAATATGCAGGTATTTAATTCAAAAACTTGTTAATTATATTTTTTTCATTATTTTATACATGTAAAATATTTTTCACATGCAAGAAATACTTTTATATGTGATACATAAATGAAAAAAAGTATTACAAAATTACATTATGTTTCATAAAAGAAGGAAAAAATATTTTGAAGTTAAAATAACTTTCGTAACTTTAAAGAATGCTTGAAGTATAATTACACTGTAAACATTACATGGGAAATATGGGTTCAACACATCAAAAAATTTCATACAACTATTAATGATTTATAATTTTAGAAATAACATTTTGTAACATTTATAACTACCTTTCTATTCGAAAAAAAATTGTGTGGAACCATTAGCCTGTGCATTGAATATTATATTTAAAGCACAGTTTCCAGAGTGAGGGGCGAGGACCCTGTTCCACGTGTCACTCCACAGTACGCAAAATAAGTGTTTACATAAAAAACTGTTTTAATAGTTGATTATGTATACACTTATCTTGCATTATTAATGCCTACATTTTTAAATTTTTAAGGTTACCAGAGCACATCATACACTTTAAAAAAAGAAATTGACTTTTTGATTGCAATTTAAGAAATAGATTACATAAAAAACTGTTTTAATAGTTGATTATGTATACATTTATCTTGCATTATTAATGCCTACATTTTTTAATGTAAAACTGCTTTAATAGTTGATTATGCATACACTTATCTTGCATTATTGCCTACATTTTTAAATTTTTAAGGGTATCAGAGCACATCAGACACTTTAAAAAAGAAATTGACTTTTTGATTGCAGTTTTAAGAAAATAGAGTGAGGGGCAAGGACCCTGTTTCACATGTCACTCCACAGTATGCAAAATAAGTGTTTACATAAAAAACTGCACATGTCACTCCACAGTTTGCAAAATAAGTGTTTACATAAAAAACTGTTTTAATAGTCGACTATGTATACACTTATCTTACATTATTAATGCCTACATGTTTAAATTTTCAAGGGAACCAATATTTTGAAAATAAAATAGCTTTCATAATGTATTACACCGTCAACGATACACGGAAAGTTGGGGCTCAACAAACCACAAAATTTCATGCAAATATTAATGATTTATAATTTCGGAAATTAAAAGAACATTGATAAAGAAAAAGTGACATTTTTATTAATATGATATGTATGTGTGTTATAAAACCAACTGAAGAATACTCTCATCATATCCAAAATGCTTTCCAATGAACACCAAAAATCTATTTTATGCACCACGTCATCCGTCATCAATACACAGAAACTGTGTTAGATAAAAAAAGCAAAAAAGTAAGTACCATCCATCAACAATACACCGAAAAAATTTATGTCTATTTAACTGACTATTTCCGGAGGAAAAAAATTAAAAATCAGAAAAAAACCTTTTTCAAGGGGAAAAAAAAAATACGGATATAATTTCGGGTTCATGGGTTTCTGGGAACCCTCAGACCCTTATCTGGCTAGGAAAAGTTCTGTATAGGTCTTGGTTAAGTTGCATTTTCATGCTGGATAGTATGGAGCTTAGCAATTGGATGAGTGGCGATCAGGCCGGTAGGCGGGGCTTCGAGGCGATGATCTTTGGCGGCTCGGTTTTGGAATCTGGTGGAAGAATGAGTGTCTTCCAATTTGGATGTAGTAGTGATGAGGATATTGTTTTATAGTTTTTCATTCCACTCTGTGTTAAAATTATTTAAACACGTATCTGCGGAAAAAATTATATTATACAAAACTAACTTATTAATTATTTTTAATAAAATTGATTAAAAATTCTAATTTAGGATTTAATTGTGACATATAGTTTTCGGCATTTTACTTTTTTAATCACTGTTTCTAAATATCAATGAACTTTTTAAAAATCATTTTCTTTTAAATTCATCGATATTTATAAAATACAAAACTATAACTTATTAATATTTTTACATTAAAATTGATTAAAAATATTCATTTAGCAATTAATTGTGACATTCCGTTTGCTTAAATAATGGCAGCACTGAAAATTTTCGTGGGAAAAATAAACAGAAATGAAAGCTTCTTGTTAGGAATTGTTGAAAAAGATAGAAATTACTTTGAATGATTAAAAATCAGAAAAAAACCTTTTTTAAGGCAAAAAAAAAAAAAAAAAAATGAAAAGTACATTAAAATAACAGAGGATCATGTTAAAATAAGTATTTATCAGTAAAATTAATTTACGTGGGAAAAATAAGCAGAAACGAACAAAATGAAATTCGCTAGATTTGAACCTAGACATAAGAAAGAATTAAGATACTTTGCGAAAGCGGCGCGTTAGCCAATCACGCCACGCAGGTTAGTAGCAGATCAGAAAATTGGCAATAATAATGAATGGTCGGTTCAAATTGAATTTAATTTTTAATTGAGGGGATCCATAGGATATTCACATAACGATTGAAAGATTTCGATTGAAGATTACATTTAAATGTATTGCAAAAAATTTATTGATTTTTGATATTTTAAAAAAAAGCAATTAATAATAAAGAATATATAATATACAAACATAGTTTTTTTTTTCTTCTAAGGAATTTATACCTATTTAACTGACTTTTTCCAAAAAAAAAATTTCGAAATGGGCAAATTCTTTGATTTTATTATGAAATTATATGTCACAAAAATGAAATATACAGTAGGCATTATTTTAAAGTAAACTATAAGTTTTATGAAAGAGAACAAAAATTTCGATACTGATAAATATTTTAAATGAATCTCAGAAATGCATTGAATGCATTTTATCATCTTAATCTGACATATATAGTTGATAAAATACATCTTTCACTCGCATTTTTTCTTTTACTCGCCAAAGTTACTGATTTCCCCCTGTTTAAGGCAGAATTTTTTTAGTGTAACCCTTGAGTTAGAGCGGTCGAAGGCGAAACAGGTCTGAAGTCTTTGGCGCAAAGCTAATTTTCGACGCCAATGTTTGGTTAAATGTAAAATCGCATATTTTGAATTATTTTAAAAATCATTACCTTCATTTTAAGGGCATAATTTTTACGTTAATGCTCTCAAACATCACCAACTATTTACAAAAATAACGTACTTTGAAATAAAAAATGTACAAATTACTACTTTTTAATTTATTTCTCAGAAAAACATAAGTTTACGAAAATCACAATTTTTTTTTTTAAATCCGTAATTTTAAAGCAATTTTTTCAATCTTCGTATTTGTTACGAATAATATAACTGTACACACGGAAAAAAGATTTTGTGAGATTATCTTCATAAATGACGAAGTTATTCAATGTGAAGTAAAAATTAAGACTACTTTTTAAAAATTGTTTAAAAAAAAGTATTGGGAATTTTATTTTTTAAATGAATGGATCTAAAAGAGAAAGGCTTGAAGTTAATTAGTGCAGAATATCGATTTAATAACTCGAAAAGTAATTCATACCCAACGATTTAGAAATAATTTTCATAAAAACGCATCAGTTTTAACACTATTTTAAAAAATTCGAAAAAAATGGAAAATATCGTTATTTTACAAAAATAATTATACCGTGTCGTGGCGAAATAAATGATCTTTCCGATTCTGTAATTATTTTTTGTCTAATTTCGACACCGAAAATCGGATGACAATTTTAATATGGTGGAAAACGTAATATTACCGCTCGGCCGAAACGGAAGGGAAGTTCCGCCAAGTAAGCAACCGGCAGGAGTAAAACAATTCGGCGTTTTAAGGTTTTTAATTAATATCTTTTTAACTAATTACAATATCGGAATATAAATAGGCAATACGGCTTTCCCGGAAAATTCCCGATCTTTTGGTACCTTCCGCGACTTTCTGCGTGGTGCTGTTCGTGAGAAGATAGACGCACATAGATAGATAGATAGATACATAGATACGTTTGTTTACCTTCGAATTTTAATAGTGTAAAGACTAGGTTTCATGGCCCGGCGTTGCACGGGCTTATACCGAGGGTATAACTTAATCCCCATGTTAATTTCCTCCTTTTATTCTAACGCCAACACTTTTGTGGGGTTTGAAACGTACGATGTGAGTGCATGACCCGTGAGTTCGTGTCATGGCTTTTTTGCTTAAAATTTTCCCTTCTCTTCACAAATTCTCGATCCTAGTACCACTGATGACCCACCGTGTAGGGGTCTGATGCACGTAAAATAAATCGAGAGCTCAAACGTCCTCCCGTTCTTGTGATGTGGTAGTTAGGAGAGGAGGGTGCCAGCTCAGGTGTCATCCGCGTCACTTCACCATGGTTCAAAATTACGCGGACCGTCCCTAAAAGGCCTCGTGTTGCTGAACAGTGGGACGTTAATATTCACTCAACTTCACAAATTCAGCACTTCCAATAATATTTTCCGAAATTACTTTGATTTCTTTGTTTCTTTCCTCTCCGCTTAGCCTGGCGTTGCACGGGCTTTTACCCAGTGAATAACTTCACCCTCATGGAAATTTCGTGTTTCCCTCAAACCTATAGCACTTGTGTGTGTGTGTGTGTGTGTGTGTGTGTGTGTGTGTGCATGCGATGTGAGTGATTTCTTTAGCAATGTCATAAAAATTCCCTTTTTCGAAATTTGTTCTTGCGTTGGTGTGGTGTGGTAATTATTAAAGACGGGTGAAAGCTCATGTGTCGTCCTCGTCACTTGAGCATGGTTGAAAATTTCGAGGTCCGTCACCAAAAACCCTCGAATAGGCAAACAGTGCGAATTTAAAAATCACCCACTCACTTTCCAATTCTTTCGTTTTACCGAGTGAATAACTTATCCCCATGGAAATTTCGTGTTTCCCTCAGGCCGATAGCACTTGTGTGTGTGTTTGCGCGCGATGTGAGTGATTTCTTTAACTATGTCATAAAAACTCCCTTTTTCGAAATTTGTTCTTGCGTTGGTGTGGTGTGGTAATTCTTAAAGATGGGTGAAAGCTCAGGTGTCGTCCTCGTCACTTGAGAATGGTTGAAAATTTCGAGGTCCGTCACCAAAAATTTTCGAATAGGCAAACAGGGTGAATTTTAAAATCACCCACTCACTTTCCAATGCTTTCGTTGCAATTTTTTTTTTGTCGGAAACGAAAATGTAGTTTTTTTTAAAAATAGTTGTATGCTGAAAAAAAGACAGAAAGTATAAATTTTTCAAATAACAAAATTTCACTACTATTTTAATTTTTGAAGTAAAATTGTGAAAATTTTTTGAAATATTCGACACGGGGAAAAAAGTTTCATGCAATTACGCATTATTTTAAAGTAAACTATAAGTTTTATGAAAGAGAACAAAAATTTCGATACTGATAAATATTTTAAATGAATCTCAGAAATGCATTGAATGCATTTTAATTAAAAAAAAATATTAATTTAAATCCATTATCAATAAATACTAATAAAAAAAATTCTACAGATAGCTCTTGAAACGTTTGGATGTTTGATTAAACACATATAAGTGTTAAAAATCCACTTTTGGGGGAAGAATTAGTTATATGCTAACATTCACTGAAAAAAACATTCAAAAAGAAAAAAATACTATTTGTTAAAAACATTTAATTTTTTTAATTTTAATTTTATAGTTTTTCATTCCACTCTGTGTTAAAATTATTTAAACACGTATCTGCGAAAAAAATTATATTATACAAAACTAACTTATTAATTATTTTTAATAAAATTGATTAAAAATGCTCATTTAGCAATTAATTGTGACATACCATTTGCTTACATAATGGCAGCACTGAAAATGAAGTAAATTTCAGATCAGTGGTGATGCAGCAAGTGAATTCAATCATGGAAGAAGAGAGAATTAATTTACGGGTGGGAAAAATAAGCAGAAATGAACAAAATCGAATTGTTGAAAAAGATAGAAATTACTTTGAATGATTAAAAATCAGAAAAAAACCTTTCTGAAGGCAAAAAAAAAAAAATGAAAAGTACATTAAAATAACAGAGGATCATGTTAAAATAAGTATTTATCAGTAAAATTAATTTACGTGGGAAAAATTAGCAGAAATGAAAATAAAAGGAGATCATCCACGAATCGAACTCGCAAAGACACGATCAGTTTTACGGTGTAAATGAGAGAAGCGAAGCGCTACCGACTGTGCTATTGGGACCCGTAACGAGAAATGAAAATAGGCAACAATAATGAATGGGAGGACGAAAAAGTAATTTTTTCATCCGCCTTTTTTTTTTTTTTTACTTGCCAAAGTTACTGATTTCCCTTTAAAATCCGTAATTTTGAAGCAATTTTTCCATCTTCGTATATGTTACGGATAATATTACTGTACACACGGAAAAAAGGTTTTGTGAGATTATCTTCATAAATGACGAAGTTATTCAATGTGAAGTAAAAATTAAGACTACTTTTTAAAAATTCTTTAAAA
>BMAO01002353.1:0-23725 GCA_019973975.1 Trichonephila clavata
AAGTACTCAAACATTAATATTGTATTCTGGCTTCGCTATCCTGTAGAAAATTACTTATTTTATCATATTACACATTGCTATCCGAGTTAACGCCTTTTTCCTTTTATAAAATGTGTTTTACATTTTTTTTTCTCCTATACCGTAATGCTAAATGAGCTATCCCTTTACATGTCGAAAAAGAAAAACTAATTATTTACGAAATATTTTGAAACTTTAAAACACTATATTATAAACAAATGCATAAGTTATACAATGCTCCAAATTTTTATAAAATTGAAGCATTTTTTCTGTTCGAAAATGTGCTCCGCGTTAAGTTTTCGCTTCGTACATATGGCGAAAACGGCATTAAAATAACCCTCTCAAGTTTTCTATAATTAAAAAATAGCTGGTAAAAATATTTTTAAAGTGCACGGAAATTTTGTAATTGTTATATTCTAAGCTCTGAACTTTAAAATTTTAAATTCAATCACTATTTGGAGATAAAATGCTACGGCACAAGCGGTTCTGAAATCACAGTGATGGTTTGAAACACATTTGTAAGGAAATTCATAATATAAGTAACTACTAATTAAATCCATCAGAAATGCTAATCACCATAAATTAGACTAATTAAAACATTTTATCTCTGTAATTAATAATGCAATTTAGATCATTAATCAATAATTCTTAAGGTTTTACTATTTGCTAAATATTTCACGCTTATTCTTCCTATGACAAATTTCAAAATCAAAAATGGCCATTTTATTTTTGTAATTATATTGCCAGCCCGTTTCGATTAATCGATCTATTCAAGGTAAAATTTATCAGATGAGATTGTTAATCATCCATATTCAAATTTCAGATGAAGATGGAAATGAAGACAATGTGACCTTCGCCCAGATGTTTGAGGAAGTGCAGCTGTACGCTGCTGCCTTCAAGAGGATTGGCCTTCAGAAAGGGGACAGAGTTGCTTGTAAGTAACAAAGCATCCATTTAAAACACAATTAAGCCGCGTTCCAAAACGAGGCAACATGCGTTTTTTTACAAAACTATAATTCTTAAATCGTATCTCTCTCTCTCTCATCTCGTAGTCATTTCTTTTCCTCAAGGACAATTTGTAAACGTTTAATTTGAGTTTATTAAATGGACAACAGAAATTATACTCTAGAAGTATTTCAATCGTATTTGGGAAAACAAGTTGTAAAAAATATGTGCATTTATGTTGCCAAACAACAAAATAATACAATAAATATCCCTACAAATAAGTCGTGACGCTATCAAATAGCTGTGTTTATATATGTACACTCTTTGCGTGTAGCAAGTGTTATTGAACACATAACGAGTATGATAATTCAGCATATGAAACCTTGACATTTGTATGAATTAAAATATGATTCTGATTAAAAAACTGATATAACATACATATTGAAATTAAACATAAAATTACGCCTTGTAAGCTATTGGCAGTCCCTTTATACACCAACTTTGAAATTAAATTATTATTAACTATAAACATATATATTACGTAGCACATTTATCAGGCAGTTAAGGTGTCTGACTAAGTTCGGAACTGTGATTTTTAATAAGCATATTTATGAATAATGCTTTTTTATGTTTAGGGTCACTGGAATTAGAATATGCATATAAAATTATCTTATTATTACAATAAATGCTATTTCTTGGCAAAAATGAAGAATGGCATATTTTCAAAACATTCTTCTCATATGAAAAATGCCGTTAAAGGTGTAGTATAGGGAATTTGGCGATTTTTCTTTGGATTTGGCGATTTTTATATAGATATTATGGTGAGATAAAGAATTCATTCCAGCTTCCGGACACCTATCGCTAAGTGAAGTTACTTGGCGATCGATTTTGGTCGCCAAAAGTAATTGACATCGCCAAGCCCCCCTTCCATACTACACTTTAACCGAAAAATGCTGCCATAATAATATTCTATGTTCTTCTATATTCAGGTTTCTCTACAAACATGAACTAGAATTTTTTAAATGTATAATCTAGAACTGGATTTGTGTGCGTTCATATTTTAATATATCGAAGTAGAGAAAGAAATTTTAATGAAAAACACACCTGATGTTATTTGAATTGATCGTGTGTAACTCCGAAAAATAATGTGAATTTTTAAAACTTTTAGTTCAGTCTCTGTAGAGAAGTCTCACCTATATATAGGCAAATTATAATTTTAAAAAAAAATAAAAAATTTCATAAAACGAGAATATTTTGAAATTATGTCATTCTATCTTCATTCCCCCCCCCCCAAAACTGCATTTAAATCATTTTTTCTTGTAATAATATTCTTAAAACATTTTTATGTGCACATTCTAATTCATAATATTTCAAAATCACGCCTCTGAAAATAGCTGTTCGTCTTAAATTTTAAAAATGATGGTGAAAAGAATACACTCATAAATACAGCGAAGATGCTTTATTAAATTTATTTGCGAATAATTCATTTAAAAAATTTAGGCATATCTGTTATGTATGTTCTTCATTCGTCGGGTGTAACATCTTTTTCAGCATGTAACAATACCAAGCATTTGCATATATCATTTCAATAAAAGAGAATGTTGTATACGATTATATGTTTTCAAAAAATATTATTCCATCTAGAAATGTTACTAAAATGACTGCTAACCTTTTAATATTTTTGAACTTCTTTCACACGCAGACGATTTCATCAACTGGGAAAATTAAGAATCGATTCAAAGTTCTTATATTTTGTTGCTTATTTTTGTACTTTTTGCTTTAGGTTATATGTCTAATAGACGAGAGGCTATTTATGCCATGTTAGCGGCAGCAAGTATCGGAGCAATGTTCGGAGGTCCTCTACCATTTTACGGAGCAAAGGTAAAGAAATGGTTTATATATATATATATATATATATTTAGAATGAATATACGGCATATTTAGTAATTGTTACTGGCAACAGATTCATAATTACAGTATATGAATTTCAGGCTGTGGCAGCAATCATGGACATCATGAAACCGAAGTTCTTGATCACGGTGGATAGGTTCCAATTCAATAAGGATGAAATCGATATTCTAGAAAGACTTCCAGAGATTGTAAATGGTATGATTATTTTAATTATTATTTTTGCTGCGATAACATGATTTCTTTAATATAGATAAACCTTCAAGGATCAAGTAGAAACCGAAAATTACAACTTGACTTGTAAATTCCTGTGAAAATCTTACTTTGAAGTATTAATACTTTAAATATATTAAGTATAAATTACTTTGAAGTATTAATCTTTCATGAAAAATCGTGGATTCAATTAAAGAATAATATCTCTTCTAACTTTAAGAATTTTGAGTCTAGATCCCAATGATTGTTCAATGAACAATGAAAGAAAAATGTAACATTCAGAATGATGTTGCCAAATGTGGTAGCCAATCAAAATGATGTCACTAGATGTAAACCAATCAAAACTGTCACTTAGAAGGGATTATTGATCATTGCATACTTTTTTTTCTGCACTGGATCTGAATTTAGTATATTATAAATATTTTGATATTTTGACATACATTTTCGGAGTAACACTCTCAATTACTAAAAGAAAATTATCAATACAAAAATTAATTCATTTTCTTTATCGTAGAAAAATGGTGGTTTTTTTTTTTTTTTTTTTTTTTTAAATTGTGGACAAAAACTAATTTTGAAAAAGATTTGTGAAAAATAAAAACTTTTTATTGATAATGTTTTAAAACTAATTTATCATGTGTTTCTTTAGGATACCAAATATAATAAACGTATATTTTTGTTCTATTCTTTATAGGTCACGACTGTATTGAAAAGGTTATCATTATTCCAACCAAAGAAGAATCTAAATTAAAAGATATAAGTGCAGTAAATAACAGGTAAAAATATTTATAGTTTTATTAGAACGAATTAGCAACTCAAAATTACGCAAATGTTATAATTTTACACACAAAAAAATATCAGTTTCTTTTACAAATACGTATATAAATTCCAGAGATTATATTGCAAAAATTTTCCTGATATATTTTTCAGAGATGCTGTTTAAGTTACTATGACACGCGTAAAAATTTAAAAATAATATGCATTGATAAACGCCTTCAATATTCATCGATCATACAAAAAATTAATCGCCCAGAAATTCGAATAAATGATTTCTCAATTACTGAAGTAGCATTTTAGTGGCACAGATACTGAAATCGGAGCTAGATCAATTGATCACTAGTCGCTGGTTTTGCCTAAAGATAGTGATAGAGGCACTGACCATAGGGAACAAAAGAAAATGATTAATGTTTTTGTTGCATTAACATCTTGATTACCATGATTGAGTAATAAATTCATAGCAATTAAAATCATTCGTCATTAGAGTTGAAATAATTCATTATAATTATGTCATCATTAGCATAAAGCTTAAAATCTGATAAGCGTTTAATTTGGCGTAATTGAGCATTAACAATAACATAGGTAAGGAAATAGAACAATAAAATCATCAATCATCGATTAATATTTTAATGAATTATGATTCCAACTAATATCAAATACCTCAACGATATCGATGCACAATTTCGCTCATCAATGAATTAATTGCATGCTCTCTTTTATTACACAATATCGATTACTTCATTTTTTTTTGAGCGATAGTTTTTATTTCACTTCATTTCGCTTTTCTTTTGCGCCTGAAGAAAGTAAAATCCTTTTACTTTTTTTCTACCTTTAAATACCATTCACAACGCACATTTCACATTTCATGCCGTTCAAACAACACCGAAAGCTTACTAATTATAATATTAATTCGAGATTTTATTTTTAAAAAATATTATTTCTGAAGAGATGCAATTAAGGAATAGATCATTGTTTTGACATTACTGCAAAATCGGATTGTTTACTTGAAAAACGCTACCCATAAGCCATTGCAAACAAAGGCACCTGGAATCCAGATGCTTTGTTTCTAAAAAATCTAGATTCTGGATGCGAGATTTTATTTAGGTTAAAATAACAAATAATATTTCTCAAATTTATTTTTCTTTCCAGATTGCTTAGTCTTATTTATGTTGCACAAACTTTCCAAGGATAAACTGTTAGCTTTTACTCTTTTCAGGAATTCTGTTGAAATTTAGATTTCTGAAAATCCAGAAAGTATACACTTGACTTTCAAAAAATAAGTTAACTTCTAAATTAAAATTCTAAAATGCTGTTATTATATCATTGTGTATATAAACACCGGTGTCATATCACTGAATCTCTGGTTTTCTGGTATTTCATTAACTTTTTCTAGTATATTATCGCGTTTCCGGTAAACATTTTCAAATAAACATTTCTTATAATTTAATTTTGGTTATAGGCAAGATGGGTAAAGTATACACTAATTTACGAAAACAACCACAATTACATTCCGCGTTAAGAAAGCTGGACTCATAAAATTGATTCTTGGTTTCTATAGCTTTCAGTATAATCTGTTTGCTGATAAAATATAAGGGGTGATAAATGTAAATGTTAAGTGTTTTAAACATTTTAATATTTAAGGTTATTTTAATTTGAATATGATTTTATATAATTATTAAAGATACTCTATTTGCTTGATTACAAATATCTTACAACAATAATTTTGGGATTAGAAAGATTCTTAAATCCTTGTTAGATTTTAATTTTATGTTTATTTATACATTATTTTCAGTTGCTTCCTTGACGATTTTCTCTCCGGTGGTAAAAATGCTGATGGAAGCGTTCCCGATCTTGTATTTGAACAATTTCCATTTGATCATCCTGTTTTTATCAACTTCACATCTGGCACCACAGGTCTTCCAAAGGGTCTTGTACATTCCGCTGGAGTAAGTATCATTTTTTCTTTGAATAAAAGTATGTAAGACAGTTGATATTTTTAACAGATAGCAAAAATAATACGTGGATGACGTGCAATAAGATTTTATATTATTCAATTAAATGTCTTATTCTTATAATGATCTTTTTTTTTTTTTTTTTTTTTTTTTGAAACTATTTATAGCTAATAAATTGCAACTTTAGCCTGATAGCGTTGTATTTCATTTCAGATTTTCGCATATTTCTGCGTGATAATGTACAGTTTTTAATCAAAAATTTACTATTGGTAAAATAATAATTTTTGTCGAATAAGATATAGTGCTGAACTAAAATCTTACTGCTGGTAAAATACCTTCAAATTTGTATTTTATGTCAAAATTTCTCACCAAACTTTCAAATTAAATAATATCAAATCTGATATAAAATGTAAATTATAATAAAAAAATAACTTTGATTCTTATTTTATTGCATTTATTTATTTATTAGCATTATTTGATAAATTTATAATTAAAAGAGTTGCAATTATAATTTCTCTGTTCTTTCCAGACATTTTTGCCTCTTCTCAGGGATTTTGGACTTCATAACAATCTTGATAGAACCACAGTGACATTGGCTATGCAACCCGTAACTACAAATTCGATATTTTTAACATGCTAAAAAGCAATTTAATTTATTAATATTTTAAATTGGGAAAAGCTGTATTAATATCTCTTTTAGGTTGGTTGGAATTTGTGGAATCTGTACGTGGGAAATCTAATGTTGGGGTCTAGTCTTTTGCTTTATGATGGTCTTCCATGTTTCCTCTCCAAAACTGCCTTTTGGGACATCATGGACAAGTACAAGGTTACATTCGCTTTCATTGTCACCAGTATCATTGATACTTTCGAAAAAGAAGAGATCGTACCAGGTAAAACTAGTTATATAAAAAAATATTTACATAAAAACATTTTTTTAAGAAAATAAATTTTTGATACTTACGTGCTAAGCCCTCGACCAATTTCATCAAATCAAAAGATGTCATCAATTAAAAAAATATCGCCAAATGCTGTCATCGTTAATATGTAGGTGCATGAGTGGGAATGTTTACCACTATTGGCTGCATATCGAGGCATTTGGCGACGTCTTTTGATTGGACGAAATTTGCCGACGGTATAATACGCAAGTACCAAATTTTTAAATATGAAAGACAATTTTTAGAATCTTATGCCTATTCCTTTCATAAGATTTATGTTTCGACTATTTTTATGTCAATTCCTCTTCAGTCTAAAATTTTAGTTAGTCTTGTGTTCCATGTTAATTTAATAGAACTTTGTAACAGACTTACAAATATTTTTGTGTTTACTATCAACATATTAAATCTAATTTCTTTATTTAACAGCAGCTAAAAAATGCTTATTATTTTATCATTTTAAACAAAAGCAATTCTTGTTAACTATTAACAAATCTCTGGAGGTTTCTTTTAATGCAACATCAACAAATTAAATCAGTTTTGACCTTTTCTTTGGGATATGATTTACGCATTTTCTAATCATTTCACATTATTTTAATTCGGTATTTATTCATTTTATTGTATAATGAATAGAAAAGCACACCTGTAGAAATTAATATAAGTACATAACCAAAACACGCATTAAATTTTGCCCACTTTTGCAGTATAATAGTTCATAAACCTTCGAATTGATTATAAAACGGCCAACAATGCATTCATAACTAGCATTCAAAAGTATTTCATTAGCATCATTTCATAATACGTAGAGCTTTTGAATACATTCATGAAAAATTCTTTTATAACAATACCATATATAAATAACGGTTTTTCTAACTCCGTTAAAAAGTATGCACATTCTCTCTAAAAAGAGCGTCATAGTGCTAAATACAAACGCTCAACCTTGATCTTTGAAACAGGTCTAGATCTCCATAGGGAAAACAACGATAGAAAACTAAGTATATTGTTCGAAAGGGCGTGATGTGGTAGAGCGGAAGTAAAAGCTTTTCAAATATCAAGGCCAGGATAAGTATTGGTCAACGGGTCGAATCGTGATTAGTAATTCATCGCAGGTGTTAAAAAAAAGCGGATAAAACGCCTTGGAAAAACCGGAAATATAGTCTGCTCTGCACACTTAACATTTAAGTAAATCAGAATATAAGAAAACAAGCAGAATAGACTTGAAGGAAAAACAAATATTTGTATAAATATGTGCTTCAATGAGTCAGGGCCCTATAATACATATCAATGCAAACTTCACATTCTGTTTTCTTTTCCAACCATTCAGAATTCTTTTCCCTTTCAGAGCCTTTGTATTTTTCTTTTTAAAGTATTAAAAAAGCACTTATGATTTCCTGTCAAAGTGTTTGAGTTTTCAATGAAGCGTTCAAAATATGGCATGTTACACAAAAGACGTATATTGATAAATATCCTTTTCAAATTATTGAACAAAAATGCAAATTTTTCAAAGGAGCGCCATCGCTTGAAAATAATTTTATACTCAGTAAAATTACAATAGCAAATGGCATTGACGCAGCAAACTAGACATGGCTTTTTTGTTATTGAGAAACCAATTTTTTTCTTTAGTGATGGAAAATACTTGATAAATTTTTTATGCTCTGTTCTATAATAAAAGAAACGTTAGTTTTAAAATGTTAAGATTATTAATTGTATTTATACGATATTTCCATGTATTACCATCGACCAATTTCGTCAAATCAAAAGACGTCGCTAAATGCCACGATAGACACCCAATTGTGGAAAATATTTATACACACATTCTAAAACAGAAACTATTACAGCATTTGGCAATGTTTTCTAATTATCAATGATTTTTTTTCGGGGGGAGGGGGTTTGTTCAACAATATATTATTTAAGTACTTTATTTGCTCAGTTTTTTAATTCATTTTGAAACTTTATTTTAATTTTAAATGTCTTTCAGCCCCTGATTGCAAATTGGAGCATTTGAAAATGATTGCAGTTGGAGCTAGTCCCGTTAAATTGCAAAACGTCGATTTCATCCTCCAGAAAGTGAAACCAGATGTCTTCGTTGGATGCTTATATGGTAAAGAGTGAAATATTTTGTTTATTTTTTGAAGAAATTGGAGTGTCAGTTGATTCATTTTTAAAAAATTTTATCCAAAAATATGTTTGACGAAGAAAATCATGATTTTCAGTTAATGTATCTGTAAGAGGAATTTCAGAAAATTAACTATAGTATATTTCGTTACAGGTGCTACGGAAGTCATTGGAGTATTTTCTGGATTTGATTACAATACACCAGTATATAGCTCCCAAATTCAATGCCCGGCTCTGGGAGTAGACATCCGAATTTTCGATGATGAAGGTAAGAATGACATCAGTCATGTAAATCATGACCTCATGTCATATCGAATGTAACAGCTAGTCAAATAAAATAAATGTAAATAATGAGCTATATAACTATTTATATATTTTGCAGGTAACAGTATACTCGGTAAATCTGGTGAACTTGTGATCGCAACGCCGACACCATCTCTTCCTGTATGTGTCTGGAATGATGAGGGCGAAGCTAAAATGCAAGAAACTTACCTTTCTAAGTTCCCCGGTATGTTTTCGTTATTTTAAATTCCTTTAATTCGAAAACATTGAGAACCCAGAAAAATTGTTGAAAAAAAGGTTTTTTGGATAAATTTATGCTGAGAATAATTTTACTTCCTAAAAATATTTTCAATTTCTCTCTCTATTTATCACCCTCTCTTTCTTCTCTCTCTCTCTCCCCCTCTCTTCTCTCTCTTACTTCTATCTCTCTCATCTCTCTCTTCATCTCTCTCTCTCATCTCTTCTTCTATCTCTCTCTCATCTCTCTCTTCTATCTCTCTCATCTCTCTCTTCTAACTCTCTCGTTTCTCTCTTCTATCTCTCTCTCATCTCTCTCTTTACCTATCACCCTCTCTCTCATCTCTATCTCTCACCTATCTCTCTCCTCTCTCTTTTTCCTCCACACTCTATTGGTTTATTGATCGATCGTTTAATAATGTCTAAGTACAAAACAACACAAGGGTTATTGGCAACAAACCTCGTAATTTTGAATCTCAGTCAAATAACGAAAATGACACTTGAGCTTGAACACCACTCTTTAAACTTCCGAATACTGCCGACATGTGGAATTTGAACCTTGATAGATTTAGCATGCAAAGACCTCTCTACACGAAACTTTTGAGACACTAGAACTCCAACCTCTCTTTCTTATACTTATGTGCATGTTTTTTTCTGCTCTACCTCTTTTTTTTTTCATCCTCATATTTCCCTCTCCCTCAATCTCAAAAAAGTAAAAAGATTGAAAACAATTTTTTTCCTTTTTTCTGTTTGCATCTCTTTCTCTTTGTACCTCTTTCATTAATTTTTTATTCTTGCTATTAAATTTATAATACGATAATTATAACAAAAATTACAGCATATATATATACCATTCTTAAAATAAATTTATCCACGAATTGCTAAACAAGTGAGGGGAAAAAGCTTCATAAATCTAAATTATTTTTTAAACTTCTTGAAAGGTGATTTTATGCTTAATGTGTTTTTAAAGTTAGATGTTCTTGCGATGTTTTCATACGATATTATATGAACCACTTTCATCAAAAAAAATCCTATCCTTAAAATTACGATTACAATAGTTTCATGTAATCGTAAATTTAAGGATAGAATTTTATGGCTCTTTTTCTAATAGTTTTATAATAAATTTATTTATGTGCAATGCGTATAATGTGCTTTAAGATTTTAATATATGCTTAAGATATACATATTGAAGAAAATATAAATTCACATTCACCATCTTTTATTAATATACAATCAATATTTTCATTTTCAGGTGTCTGGGCCCAGAGTGATGAAGCTTGGATAGATCCCAAAACAAGAGGCATGATTATTATTGGCAGAAGGTAAGTAGTTTTTGAAACATGTTTCTATCTCAGCGTCTGCTTCCTTTTTTTTTATTGAGAATTCTTCCTTAATCTCATTTCACAATTAAATCCAGCAATAAAATTTATGATTTACACATTATTACAATACAGGAAGTACTGCAAGTAATTCTCAATGGAATTAGACATTATTCGATTCATAAAAGTTAAATATTTAATATTGATGTTGAAAAGTGATTTGTCCTTCGACGTCAATATTTGACAAACTTGCATTCATACGTGACTGAAATAAAAATTCAAAGAATACAAACAGAGGGTAATACAGTTTTTCCGAGTTAAAATTTTCTTACAACAGGAAACTAAACTGGAAAATAAATAAACTAACGAATTCTGACCTTTCAAATCCATCATGTTAGAGTTTTGCTACGTAAATATATATTATATTTAATCGCACTCCACAGACTTCGACTGTTATTATTTCTCTGTTTTCGATAATATATATATATATAATTACGCCTACGTGTGGATGCCATCAATATATTTGAATATAATTTGGGTCAAATAATTTTTGTTTCTCTTGAAAAATTTCAAAATATTTTAATTGCTGTTCGAATGGTTCTGTTGACCAAATTTTAATTGTGAAACTAAACACAGAATAACTCTCAGTTAATAGCTACAAATAAATGTTTATTTTGTTTAAATTATTTGCACAAAATAGGCATCTGTAGATATTATTTTTACAGTACTTTAAATTAATTAAATATTTAAATTTAACTGCAAATTGCATGTTAATTGTGTAAGATGTTTTGAATTTACATTAAGAAATTGATGTTTAACTTTAAAAATAAATTATTCCTTCGTCGAGAATACTTTTTAAGTTGCATATACCAAAAATATATATATATCAATTTTATTCGTAATTTCCTTTTCCTTTTATTTACAGTGATAATACAATCAAACAGCATGGAGAAAGATTCGTCTCTGAAGAAATCTATTGGGCTAGTAAGTATATTTACATGCAAGGAGATATGTTTTTAAAAATAAAATTGAATAACTGGATATATTTTTAATACAACTAGTTTCTCTCTCTCTCTCTCTTTCTCTCTTTCTCTCTCTCTCTTACAAAAAATATTTTGTTCATTTTGCTACAATGGTAAATATTTTCAAGCCTTCATAATTTGGAGATTTGAATGTTTAAATAGTTATATTGTTATAGGTTTTTGCTTTCTTTAATGCCTGAGTTCCTCATTTTTATCATCATCATAGCTTTATGATTGAGTAAAATTTAATACTTAATAATATGAAAATTTAATTTACAGGGGGGAAAAGTTCCCCATTTCACATTAAACTTTTTGCTTACAAAATTTTTCTTGGTCCTAACTTAATTGTTAAATATATATTATATAATTACGGGTAGTAAAAAACTTTCCCTAAACATTATTGTCATGAATTATATTTCAAGAAAATTAAGCGAACTCTCTCTCTCTCTCTCTCTCTCTCTCTTTCATACATATTTAAAGATTGTAATTATTTTTATAAAATTATAGCTTTTGTGTAATTTTCATTTACTAATCAAAAATATAAGATAATAAGACCAAATATTTTCTGTAAATTTCAAAAAATGAAGAAATTAAATGTGAAAATAAAGGAAATTTGGAAAGGTAAAATAAAAAGTTTTCAAGATGATAAAAAATAAACATTTTTGTAACTTACAACTGTTAAGAATGCATTAACTGTTTACCACGTTCAATATATTTCAACGCTAGCTTTTATTAACTATAATACTCCATAAGAAAATGCAAAATAAAACCAGTTCGCATTTATAATTCCTCGAATACAAGCTTTTCTAGGTATTTATGTCCCTTTATTAATACAATTTTTTAAAAGAGATTATAAAAAGGCATTTTTTTTTTCAATTTCCAGTTCACGATATCGAAGAAATCGCTGACAGCATCTGCGTCGCTCAAAGCAACGGCAGTGGTGATGGTCGAGCTGTACTCTTCGTTAAGATGAAGAATGGACATATATTAGACAGAGAAATGATCATGAAGATCGAAGAAAAGATCTTGCGAGAACTTACCATCTTCTATGTACCCAAAGTCATCTTACCCGTCAAAGACATTCCGGTAAGTCAGTTACAGTTATTATGACTAGAGTGGTTACAATTGTAATTTGAAATCATTGATAAAGTATAATGCCATTCTATTATTTATTTAATACAAATTTTCAATAATGTGGGATCTGCAAAATTGTGATCTGTGTGACAGAATCTTGAGATATTAATTATGCACTATTACTGTGTGTTTTAAGAGTGTTAGTTTGTGATATTTTTAAACCTTTTGATTTTTCAAATAAAAATAAAAACTTAGAAATGTTTTGTGATATTGAATAAATCTTCCTAACTTCAAATAATACTATAACAAATAAAAATTAGATCTTTTCACTATGTTATTTTGAAGAAATGTAATTTTAAACTTTACAAGGTAAAAGGCTTTCGAAACCTTAAAAAGTTTATACTTTTTGCTTAATTTACTGAAGAATATTTTCTGTCTTCTTACAGTACAATCTCAATGGCAAGCGAATGGAAAGTGTCGTGAAGAAGATCGTCAATACTAACCAAATACCTGAAGTGAACAATATAAGAAATCCTGAATGTCTGAAACAATACTACAATATTCCACAGCTCCAAGATTTTTGAAGGAAGCAACTTTGAAATATGCATGAAGAAAGAAACAAAATGAGATGAGAAAAGAATGCAAAAACGCTAACACCGAATATTTCGAATGAAATGCATTCCAAATTGAATAGACGCCACAGTTCTACAACTTTCTTTAGTTTGTAGTAGAACGTTTAAGCAAAGAGGGATTTGATGTGCACGGTTTTATTTTGGAATCTTCAAATGAAAACTGTGTGTATATAGTATCACCTACCGAACAAATGGTGCAAATTTTGTACTATAAAGACTTTTTTATCACTTTGTATTTATTTTGCACAAGAAAAACACTTTTTCACCTTTTTATGTAAAAAGAAGAGTACTATTTTTGTATTAAAAAGAAATCTACTCTTTTAATGGGTACATGGTTTTATGTAACTTTGTCATGATTGTGAATAAAAATATTCAACACATCGAACGTACTTTCATCATTTATTGTAATAATTGCTGTTTTGCTTATGACTTAGCCTACAAATCATTTTTCCGGAATGATAAAGGAGATTTATACATTAGTAATATTTTTAAAACTTTTAGAATCTTTATTTAAAACAGTGTTTTTAAAAATAATTTTCATAATTTTTTCTATAAAAAAAATATTTTTAAAACTTTATAACTTTTTATTAATTAATAATTTTGATTAAATTTTATCTTTGCAAGATCTTTTATAAGATTTGTAATAAAACAACACGATTAAAAATATGCCATAAATAATAATCAGCATTTAAACATAAGAAAACGCTACGAGAAAGACTCAATTTTCAATATATTTACAGCGGATTTAGTAAAGAATTTTCTGTAATCTTAACAAACTTAAGCCTCATTATTAAATGTATCTAAATATTAAATATCAATACAATGTCCAATGTCTACAGTATAAAATCAAACAAAATGACATTGGAACAAAAGTTTAAACTGTAAGTAAGCCAACAACAATTTGCTAAATAAGGAGATTTCACTCTACTATAAAAATAACTTGAATTTTAAAAAAAAATTCCGAATTGCTTGAGTTGTGATATTTTTGTGACAAACTTTTCTTTGAAAAAAATCTTCGTCATATGTATTTATTTAAAATATTTGTGTTTTTCTTGTTTGTTTATTTTAACACTTATATGTTTCCTTTTTAAATTTCAACCAGCATTTCAAAAAAGCATCCACGGGAATCACATTTAAACTACTGATTCATATTAAAGATGGTTTGGGTTTTTCAGTTCCTTGTCAAAATAAAGAACAATATATTTGAAAAATATGTAATAAATATAATTTTTTTTAATTTAATTCCATTCCACTTTTTTACTGTGCAAAAGTCTTCTCTGAATTCCCAATACTATTTTGAAACTTAATTCTTAATGTTAAGTTATTCAATCAGTAAAATTAGATCAGTAATAACTATAATTAATTATTTCTGAAGTGGAATTATCAAGGGATACCAAACAGATCGACATGCAAAGATAATCAACATGAAGAAATAATCTTAATATCTTAATTTGCATGTTAACATCCGATTTTCCCACATTACTTTAGGAAATGTACAATATCATACACAATCACTAAACAGTAAAATTATACATAAATATAGATTTTTTTTTCAGTCTGAGTTTGTTCGTTTCAAAAGAGGTAAAGATCTTTTTCATCTTGACTCTTCACTTAATTCCATTGAAAGCTTTTTCAGAGAAAATTATTTCCATTGTTTAGTAGATGTGTGACACTTTAATCCAATTTGAATTCGTATATATTCTGCAACAACCTTATGTTATTCTATGCTTATATATTTTCGAACAATCTCTTTTCAATATACATTAAAAGCTTGTAACTCGAATAAACTTCTTTTTTGAAAAAAATATTTCATATCATGGGAAACAATAGAAGTTTAACATGGTAAAACATATATGAAAATAATATGATGAAAGAATAAATGCGCGTTTAAAGGAAGAAATCTACCCTTTTTTTTATCCATAGTATGACGCGGATTATACTTGTAGTGGATGACACTTGATGTTAATACAATTTCTTTTTTCAAATATTAATTCATTAGTTAAATTTTATTTTTGATGTGTAACATCTTTCCTCTCGATTGCTGGAGATTTGTGGGAGTGATTTCGTGAAAAGGGACGGAAATGGTAACAGGAAGTTGGGGAAGCGCGCGCTATTTAATTTGACCGATCAGCGCACTTGGTGGTGTCTCTTCCCTACCCTCCCATTGAAGTTCTGTTTTTTTCTCCTACATTCCGGAGGGACCCCCCCCCCCCCCTGCGGTCTAGGTGTTGGGATCTTTGTTTTTGTTTTGTTTTCTCACTTTAAGATCAAAGAAGAAGCGCAGCTGGTGTTGCGATCTATTGCAAACAGAACTCCCATGTTGTGACTCCTCATATGAATATTACTTATCCTCAAACAAGTGGATTGGGTATTGTTATTCAAGATATTGGGGACATATGTGCGGCAGAATGCTTATTTGAAAATGGACAAACAGTGATTTCGGTGGTCGTATACATTTCTCCGAATCAAACGGTTCAAAAAATTAAAGATTTCCTGCATTTTTTACTTATACCATATACCGAAGGTGGTTTTGCTCTTTAAAAAAAAAACTATCACTCATTTTCCATGATTTTGAGTGGTGATTTTAAAGTTAACTTAAGCTTGCTGGAAGCCGAGCCCCTCATAGCTTTTTTGACTGATGAATTCAAGATCGAAATGAACACAAATCGAAATGTTTCGACAACTAACAGTGGTACTGTTATTGACGCTATTTTTCAATGGTTTTTAAATACTTTGAAATCACAAGTATATATGTCATATTTTAGTTATCATAAGTTATCATTACCGCTCTTCCCCAAATTGAACAAGAATAATTATTTTTGATAAAAAATTGCTTTGCTCCTTGCGTTAATTAATTAAATAAAATTTTCATTAAAGATATAATTATTCCATAGAAAATTATTTCCAATCCTACTCGGTTCATTTTTTTCAGGATTTAAGTTGCTATTGCGAATTTACCACGATAACATGCCAGATATTACACATCGTATGCGACTACTGTAAGGCTCGATCCTTACAGAACGAGCCTTACCTGTTTCTCAATTTTAAACTTATTCTGCGTTATTTCTGTGGAAGTTAGAACTAACACCAACAGATGGCGCCCGTAAGTTTTCCTAACGAATTTTTTTTCTTGGCTTCAAATATATTTTTTAAAATGGTAGTGGATGACACTTTATGTTGATACAGCTTTTTTTCAAATATTAATTTAAAAATTAAATTTAATTCACTAAAATAAATGTTTTCTTTGTTGGCCTAAGTAAAAATTGACTTTTTTTGTTTAATTTTTTAAAAATTTGAAACATTTGAAAAATATTTAAAAAATTTGAAAATTTCTTTGTATTACTTGTTTATATTATTATATTAGTAATGAATTACTGTTGTGCGTCCATTCTCCAAGTGATTAACATACAAGTGAAAGAAATGGTTAACATAAAAATTAATCTCTATTGCATACAATATTGGGACTAAATATAAAGTTACAAAGCTAATTAAAATAGGGAAGTTCGTCAGTTCAGAGGTTTTGCTATATTAATTTTTATATTCTTTACTTTAACATTATGTTTTTTCCTTAACACATAATGTAATGAACTTCTTCTCTGAACTTTTTTACTATATATTCTGGACATTACCAATACATTAATAGATTAGTCATCTACTAATTTATGAATTTTTCCTTTTAACATTATTTTTAAAAGTAAAATTCAAAAACATATAAGGGGGTCACTTTATGCAGCATTTTTTTTTTTTTTTAATGAGAGCCTTTTTTGAAATTTTGATTAGTTTTTTTTTTTAATTTATATGTGAACTAACGCATCAAAAACGCTGAAAATTCTTGTACATTTTAACCAATACATTTATTTTGAATAATTTATTTGACAAAATATCTCATTAAAATATTTATTTATATAATATTAATATATGTGTGAAATTTCTCTCTCAAAGCTATTAAATAAGTAGTTTTTTTCAAAAATGTTTCGTTTCTGTTGAACTTTACACTTTTGAGAAATAGTGATTTAAAGTAAAAACTTACCATTAACTAATACATACCAGAACCATAACTTGGATTGCTGGGATCATCTGCAAGATCATCTTCTTGTCTACATTTTAATTGTCTGTTTTTACTTCTAGCTTCTTTTGTTCTTTGTAAAATTGCCTTTTCCGCTTTCCTTATACGTGCATGATCTGCTTCTTGCAATGCTCGACATGTGTAAAATCCAGGTTGAATATTTAATTTATCTAAAACTTTTAATTTGGTAATGAAGCCTTGATTATATAAAGATATAGCTTCATATGCTCCAGTTTTTTGAGCATCCAATTGTACAAAAACAGTTTTGGAATTATGGACCAGATAACACAATTTAATATTTCATTACAATTTTGAGTTTTACCGTGCAAGCATCTAGACAGAAGTTCAGGGCTTGAAAGATCTCTAAATACCTTTTTTATGCAATTCATAATTACAATATGTGTTTATGTTTGTATGTATCCCCTTTCAGTATGGACCTATTATAGCCACACCACGAGTCTTCTCCCATAGGGCATAAACCATGTTGTGAACCATGCCCCGATGAACACTAGAAGGATAAACCCATAGTTGAATACAATTTCTTCTTTCATTCTACCTAAATGAATCATTAAAAATGTAAAATTTCACAGAGTAATTAAGTATAACTACCGACACATTTACACTAATATCATAACACATGGATAAGTATTTTGTTAAGAAGCAATGTATATAAAAAAAAGTATACATAAACATTCAGAAAGATATAAAATACTTTTTGAATTTTTTTATATTAATTAATGAACATCCCTATAATCATGTATCTTCCTTAATACTAAATTTTTTGAGAATTAAATATTTTTAATTAAGGATATAATATACATTATTCTTTATTGGAATCAATTTCCTATGGTTTGCTTCTCTTTCCGATACACAAGAACAGAAGAAAAAGCACAAGGGCGCATAATGGTTGACACTTTTGGTTTGAATAACATTCTCTACAGCTACAAAATGCTCTGTCATTTCTTCCTTTTTCTCTCATTCGAGACTGTTGAACCTCAGTTTGGTTCAACGTAATTTAAAAAGTAAATAAATAAACCCTTAAATTTATTTCACATGATGATCTTGGAATCAAAATTAGAACTCGTGAAAATTTCCAGCAATGAGACTCATGACTGTAACCATTGTGCAACCATGGGGGGGGGGGGCTTTAATCTACTGATTGATCCTTTTCAGATCTACGAAAGAATTTTTTCTGATCCAACTTTTTTCGAAAATATTTCATCTAGAGTAAAACTGGATGTGAAGCACTGACTTTTCTAGTCCTGAGTGGTCTATGAATCAAAATTCCTTGGGAGATCTTTTTAGAGGCTCCTTAACACTTTAAGATTTTTTCCTTGAACATGTTATTTCACATGATGATCTTGGAATCAAAATTAGAACTCGTGAAAATCTCCAGCAATGAAACTCATGGCTGTAACCATTGTGCGACCATAGGGGCTTTAATCAATCTACTGATTGATCCTTTTCAGATCTACGAAAGAATTTTTTCTGATCCAAACTTTTTCGAAAATATTTCATCTAGAGTAAAACTGAATGTGAAGCACTGGCTTTTCTAGTCCTGAGTGGACTATGTATTAAAATTCCTTGGGAGATCTTTTTGGAGGCTCCTTAACACTAAGATTTTTTCTTGAACATGTTGGAAACCTCTGTAGTTTAGGGGCCCAGTGTCAGAGATACTGCTGATATGACGCTAGCTACGCCTCTGATGTGAAGTAAGAATTACTTAGCCCCAGTGGCGTAACGTACACCCCAGCAGCCACCGAACCACAGGAGGGCCCAAAGGCTGACTGTCACCAAGTACGTATTTAACGGATTGGGGCCCAAAACCTGACATTGTAAAGGGATCCTAACATTCTCCGTTAAGCTACTGTTCAATTTTTAAGGTATCCGACTGGTTGCGACAAATTTTTTTTTAAAAAAAAGGAGATATGGGGATTTTTTGCTACTTTTTAGGTTTGTTTAGAGCATTTTAATAAAAATGTGCTAAAATTAAGAAGAGAAAAAGAAATTATTACTAAAATGGAAAAATTAGGTAAAAATTGACAAAAAATAGCATAAACGCGGTCCATTCTGTACCAAAGGTTTATGAAAAAAATTTCAATTTTTTTCAATCTAATGTGTTGCTATATTGTTCATTTTTTAAATGACCTTCAGGATAAGAGATATTTTCTTTTTTACAAAAACTAGAACTCTTTATCTCAGTTATTATATAAAATAGTTTAAAAAACAGTGATTATATTCACATAAGGGACTGTATATTTTGTAATAAAACAGTGTTTGATAAATCTGAAGGTTAAAACAAATCTACTATTATACAGAACTTACAGAAAAAATTTCAGTTGATTATGTTCAAAACTTTTTTAGCAATCCCTGACCCCGTTTGATTATTTTTAAAAAATCCCATTTCGAGTAAAACGCGTTTTAAAGTATGACAACGTGCTTAAAGTAATGGCATCTGCTTTTACTAAAACACTCGTAGTTTTTGTTCTAGTGAACGGAAAATGATAAACTTGGTATTTTTATAAAGCTAATAAGATGGCCCATAAAATAAAATCATAAAAAATTTGTCAATTTTTGGCAAAATTCACAATTTTAGGGTAGTTGGATACCTTAACTGGTTTGCTACCGAAAATAGACCAAAACCGGTTTGCCCGTACTCTGTACGGACATTGATATTTTCTTCTTTCTATCATTGATTTGCGCATATTTTTCATTCTTATAGTGAGATTATTAGTGCTAGTGTTTTTGAGCGATGCAGTTTGTCCAAGGCACTGAAATACTTCTCATCCGGGATTTGCTTTGTGGTGAAGGAGGGGATTTTTCACTGAAGGCAGAAATTTAGATTCTTGAAAATATTTCATAAAGAGCAGGGGTTGACAAGTTATTGTACAAAATATTACTTGAGAAGAAATGAGAATCGAAAAAGCATCCATAAAATCCGATATTATCTCAGTCCCTATTACAATGTAAGACTGAGTATCACACCATACTTGAAATTGTGTGTGCATATATATATATTTGAACACACACACAAAATTCCTTGTACCACGTTTAAAAAAAAGATACAAGCATGATTTTTGTTGTAAGTATGAGAGAATTTTTTTAAAAATATATGAAACATTCTTCATGGCATTCAGAGTGTATTTATAAGAAGTAAACATTTAGGGTGTTTATGTTCCACAATTATAAAATAAAAATTAGTATGAAAACTTTTTAATTGAAAATTAAAACAAAACTCTTCCATTTACGAATTCTTTTAAGTATTATACTTAGTTGCAATAAAAAAATGTGGTTCTTTTGGAACATTTTTCGGCAAAAAATTGAGCGCTTAAGGGGTTAAAGCAGCGCAAACTTTCAGTATTTGTAAACCAATTTTCAATCATACATTTCATCACGCTTCCTCCCCCATATAGTAACAATGCATTGAAAACAATAAGAATGTACTTTGACACACACTAAAGCTAACATACGACCTTTATTATAAACCACACAAGATAAGTATTAAATTTTGTATACGTTACTTTTAAGTAATAGATATTTTTAGTAAATTACTTTTTATTTTTTAGTTAATTACTATTTTTAGTAAATTACCTTTTTTTGTCAGAATATACTTTGTTTTTTGCTTCCTTTCAGTAAATTAATAATTTTTTTATAAAATCTTTTATTTCCGACTTTTTGATATACTCGCGCCCCCTCCTCACCCCCCCCCCTACGGGGGTGCGCTCTACAATTTGAGAAACGCTGGATTAAGGTGATTGAGTTCTAACATCTAGTTTTTGTTAAAATTAAGATTTTATATAACTTCGTACACACCCACACACATTTTCATATGGTGTGTGTGATTTTCTTACAGTAACACAAGAACAAATACCATTTGCGAAATACACAACGTCTACGATAGCCAAGTAGTTACAATTATTAGCTTGCGACTAGAAATATCCCAGTTAGGTCCTGTATCGGGTCGAATTTTGATTATACTAAGCACCTGTCGTACATAAAGGCTGTACATAAAATCTACATGCGCTGAAAGTCATCTTGTGGATCAACATGAGTAGGGTGAATGAGAAGACATTCAGAATTTCAATTTTATCACTTGATCATTGTTCAAACTAATAATTTTCTTTGTTTCTCGCGCGTTTCTTATCAAACAACTTCATCAATCAATCAACCTCAAAATAAAATTGCGAAATAAATAATAGTTGATAAACTTACGTAGAAGTATTACTGCCGCCCATCCGGTATAGTGACTCGGGCTACCGTGCCTTAAGGTCTAGATTCAAATCCCGGAGAAGGCCTGGATGTTTGTAAATGTATATTGCATTTGTGGCACGAGGACAGTCTAAATAGCCGTCAGGCCGCAAGTCTTCTCATGAGGTTGGTGGAAGAGGATGGGAGGCCCCAGACCGCCCTCCAAGGTGTTCTCCTTCAAAATTGGGGTGGAACCAAGCCAAATCGTACTGTTGTCTGTATGGTGCTCAAAGATGTGGCTAACGACATGCGTACAACTAGTCCCTTACCCCGATAAACTTCGTGGGCATTGATCTGATGTGTCTCTCAATTAGGTGGATTAGTAACAACAACAGAAATATTACTAATAAAAGAACATAATTGTATTAAATTATAATAATTCGCGTATCGTAATATGTGTTCAATTTATCCTCAAGACTAATAACTGCTTGCTGCAATTATATCTAATAAACATTTTAAATGTAAGGACTTTTTAGAATTGTTGGCGAAGGTAAGATAAGAAATAAATACCTTTCTGTAAACATTGCAACACCATGAAGGAATCAAGCAAATGAGCTGGAACTGACACCCAATGCAAATTAGGATGTTATATTCAAGATTAAAGTTTGGGGTTACCCGTATGTGTGAGCTGGAAAAAAAATCTCTGAATTGTTGGTTTAGCTATAAAAATAAAGTATTGATTTGGGATGTTGACAATAATGTATAGTTGTCTGTCAGCGTTAAACACTTCATGAGTGAGTGAGTGAATATTAGTGTCGTACTGTTAAGCTACACGAGGGCTTTTGGCGACGGACCACCTAATTTTTAGCCATGGTCAAGTGACGTGGACGTCACCTGAGCTGGCACCCCCTCCACACCACACCAATGGGAGGACGTTTGAGCTCTCAACAGATTTAACGTGCATCGCTCCCCCAACACGGCGGGTCTTCAGTGGTACTGAGTTCGAACTCATGACACGCTAGCCATAATCCGATACCTTGACCACTTGGCTACCGCGGCCACAACACTTCGTGAAAAGTCAGAATGTTTGAACGAATACAAAGAATGCCGTTTGAGCAAGTTGGGAGGTTTGAAAGGTGACGAGTGATTGTATCTTTCATAAATGTGCCTTCATTTTTTTCGTTGTCGTACAACAGACTCGCGGCCACGGTATCCGAATGATCATGGTCACGAACTTGTGGCCGGCATTGTCGAGTCACAAATTTGAGTGTTAGTGTCACTTAAGACCTACCGAGTAGAAATGCATTGTTGATGCTGTCAGAGGCTGAAAATCCTTATGTTGGTGTCATATGAAAGCTTGGAGAGTGAGGTGTCAGCTGAGTTGTCGTCCTCGTCATTTTACTGTGGTTCCATACGACAAGGTCAATCGCCAAAAGTCCTCCTGTTCATTCAGAGTGCGATATAAATTATTTCAAATCAAACAACAGCAATTCATATGAGGGGAAAGTCCTGAAGTTAATACGCATATGGAAACCACAGTGGGCTCAAAAGAAACAAATGAATCGAAAATCCGACGAAAGTCTCGGAATACAGATGCCTCATCTCTAATGCAGCAACGAATTTTATGGCTTAAGTGGGACACAGTACGATTCATTTGCCATAAATCGGTCAAAAAATCAAATTTAATGTTTTTAGCTTAAATTATTCCTGATATACTTTTCTATAATCTGACAAGATTTGAAAGCTCTAAACTAAAAAAACACAGAATTATATATATGATAGCTGTTGCGTTCATTTTTATTCACATCCCTATCGCAAATCAAAACTTTAAACTTACTTATCTCGGAAATATAAATTAACTAGTTTGTCATCATTAAAAATGCTAAGGCTTTTTTTCTATTATGCCAAATGCTTTGAAATTTTTTTATGCTTATTGCTAATAGTACATGTAACAAAAGTTTGTATGCATTTTTGAATCGAAGCGATACTTATTTTTTTAAAAATAATTGAACACAGAATTTGTACATTTCTTAAGGAATTTTCAATAC